>CM050164.1:103887616-104155116 GCA_027410445.1 Discoglossus pictus | reverse complement strand
TCAAATGGTATGATTAACTCCATAAAGAACAAAAGGTGGAACGTTCTTTAAGTAGTAATATTTGATCCAAAACCAAAACATGTATAATGAAAAAAAAAAAAACAAGAGAAATGTATTATCATCATCATCATCATCAATCATCATCATCAATCATCATCATCTTTTATTTGTAATGCGCCAAAGGTATTCCATAGAGGGCCCTGTTTTAGAGCTTGTAATCCAGTGTCCATAGTGCTTTCCCCTAATCATCTTGCAGGATTTGAAGTCAAAGACTTACAGTCTAAAAGGTTAAGGTTTGTGTGGTACAGGAGGGAGAGAGAAGTGTTGTGCGTGTTAGGATAGAAAGTTTTGAAGGATTTGAGGCAGGAGGATAGTCTGGTGGAGCAAGGCAAGCAGTTGCAGAGAATAGGGGCAGCACAAGAAAAGTCCTGAAGGCGGGAGTGAGAAGAGGTGATTAGAGTGGTAGAAAGTAGAAGGTCAAGCAGAACGAGGAGGGCGTGTGGGGGAGTATTTGGAGATGAGAGCAGAGATGTACTGGGGTGCGCTGATGTTGAGGGCTTTGTAAGTTAGGGTCATGATTTTAAATTTTATTCTGGAGGCTAAGGGAAGCCAGTGAAGTGATTGACAAAGAGGTGCTGCCGACACTGAACATTGTGTGCGGTAGAGGAGTCTGGCGGAGGCATTCATTATGGATTGAATTGGGGAAAGGCGGGTGGTGGGCAGGCCAGCAAGAAGTGAGTTGCAGCAGTTGAGATGAGAAAGGATGAGAGAGTGTATTAAAATCTTAGCTGTGTCTTGTGTAAGGTAGTGGCGTATTTTGGAAATGCTTTTTAGATGAAGAAGGCAAGACTGTATGGGAGGGATGAAAGAGAGGGGAGGGTCCAGCAGAACCCCAAATCAACCGTCCTTGGGAGGTGGGAGTGATGATGGTGTTGTTGACAGTGAGAGTGTTGTGAGGAATTGAATCTATAGTAGAGGGTGGAAAGATTAGGAATTCAGTCTTAGACATGTTAAGTTTTAGATGGTGGGCGGACATCCAAGAGGATATACTAGAGAGGCGTGTGTTAGAAGAGAGGACATAGATCAGGTGCTGAGAGGTAGGTTTTGTGGGTCATCTGCATAGAGATGATACTGAAAATCAAGAGAGTTTATTAGGGTATTAGGATGTATAGATGGAGAAGAGGAGGAGCCCTAGGACTAATCCTTGGGGTATGCCAACAGACAGGGGGTGAGAAGTAGAAGAGGTGCCAGAGAAGGAGATGCTAAATGAAGGATCTTGTAGGTATGATGAGAACCACAAGAGAGCAGTGTCTCGAAAGCAGAGGGAGGAGAGGATATGGAGTAGAAGCAAATGATCAACTGTGTCAAAGGCAGCAGAGAGATCCAGAAGAAGTAGAATGAAAAAGTGACCTTTTGACTTGGCGATGAGAAGGTCATTGGTGACTCCAGTGTCAACCTGTGAAGCTCTGATGAACTCCATCCAAAATATTGACACTTTGGGCCCAATTTGGACATTTCCACTGAGGGGTATACTCACTTTTGTTGCCAACGGTTTACACATGTATGACTTTGTGTTGAGTTATTTTGAGTGGACAGCAAATTTACACGGTTATACAGACTGAAGAAATGACACTCTGCTACAACGTAAAGTAGTAAATGTACAGTGTTGTCACATGAAAAAAAGATATAATACATTTTTTCCAAAAATGTGAGGGGTGTACTCATTTTATATATATATATATATATATATATATATATATATATATATATAAATTAGTGCCTTGCCAAAGTATTAACCCCCCTTGACTTTTTACCTATTTTGTTACATTACAGCCTTAAATTTAGTCAGAATTTTATGTGATGGATAAGGACTCAATAGTCTAAGTTGGGGAAGTGAAATGAGAAAAACATATACATAAAACTTATTTTTTACAAATAGAAAACAGAAAATTGGCATGTGCGTATGTATTCACCCCCTTTGTTATGAAGCCCATAAAAAGCTCTGGTGCAACCAATTACCTTCAGAAGTTACATAATTAGATTGCACACAGGTGGACATCATTTCACTAAGTGTCACATGATCTGTCATTACATGTACATGCCTTTTTTGAAAGCCCCCAGAGGCTGCAACACCTAAGCAAGAGGCACCACTGACCAAACACTGCCATGAAGACCAAGGAACTCTCCAAACAAGTAAGGGACAATGTTGTTGATAAGTACACATCAGGGATAGGTTATAAATAAATAAATAAATATCCAAATATTTGATGATCTCCAGGAGCACCATCAAATCTATCATAACCAAATGGAAAGAACATGGCCCGCCAGAACACACTGATCGGGCAAGGAGGGTAATAATCAGAGAGGCAGCACAGGCATCTTAGGTAACCCTGGAGGAGCTGAAGAGTTCCACAGCAGAGACTGGAGTATCTGTACAAAGGACGTCAATAAGCTGTACACTCCACAGAGTTGGGCTGTATGGCAGAGTGGACAGAAGAAAGTCATAACTTTCAGAAAAAAAACAAAATGGCACATTTTGAGTTTGCAAAAAGGCATGTGGGAGACTCCAAAAATGTATGGAGGAAGGTGCTCTGGTCTGATGAGACTAGAATTTAGCCTTTTCTTTAAATGACCGAAAAGTTATGTCTGGCACAAACCCAACACATCACATCACTCGAAGAACACCATCCCCACAGTGAAACATGGTGGTGGCAGCATCATGCTGTGGGAATGTTTTTCAGAAGCCGGGACTGGGAAACTGGTAAGCGTTGAGGGAAAGATGGATGGTGCTAAATACAGGGATATTCTTGAGCAAAACCTGTACCACTCTGTGCGTGATTTAAGGCTAGGACGGAGGTTCACCTTCCAGCAGGACAATGACCCCAAACACACTGCTAAAGCAACACTTGAGAGGTTTAAGGGGAAATATGTAAATGTGTTGGTATGGCATAGTCAAAGCCCAGACCTCAATCCAATAGAAAACTGTGGTCAGACTTAAAGATTTCTGTTCAGAAGCGCAAACCATCCAACTTGAAGGAGTTGGAGCAGTTTTGCAAGGAGGAATGGGCAAAAATCCCAGTGGTAAGATGTGGCAAGCTCAGAGGCTTATCCAAAGCGACTTGGAGCTGTGATTGCCGCAGAAAGGTGGCTCTACAAAGTATTCACTTTAGGGGGGGGGGGGTGAATAGTTATGCACATTGACTTTGTTATTTTGTCCTATTTGTTGTTTGAAGATGTTGTGTTTTTTATTTTTTTTTTTTTTTTTATTCTGAAGCAAAGTTGTGGGCATGTTCTGTAAATTAAATGATGCAAATCCTCAAACAATCCATGTTAATTCCAGGTTATGAGGCAACAAAACACGAAAAATACCAAGGGGGGTTTCTATAACTTAAGAGAATGCTGGGGCAGGTGGGTGATGGGCTGGGAGAGAGGTCAGAGGTAGCAGTGTTCGTTGAAAGTCCAGGTAAGAGGTTGCAAGATGGAGGGAGCCTGAGAGCTGAATTGAGAGACTAACCCAGTACATATACATACATAACATAGGATATAAAAAGTCTACATACCCCTGTTAAAATGTCAGGTTTCTGTGCTGTAAAAAAAATTAGACAAAGAAATCATTTCAGAACTTTTTCCACCTTTAATGTGACCTATAAACTGTAGAACTCAAGTGAAAAACAAACTGAAATCTTTTAGGTTGAGGGAAGAAAAATAAAAAATAAAAATAATGTGGTTGCATAAGTCTGCACACCCTCTTATAACTGGGGATGTAGCGGTGTTCAGAATAAAGCAATCACATTACAAATCGTGTTAAATAGGAGTCAGCATACACCTGCCATCATTAAAAGTGCCTCTGATTAACCCCAAATAAAGTTCAGCTGCTCTAGTTGGTCCTTCCTGAAATTGTATTAATCGCATCCCAAAGCAAAAGCACAGAGAGCTTCCAAAGCATCAGAGGGATCTCATTGTTAAAAGGTATCAGTCAGGAGAAGGGTACAAAATAATTTCCAAGGCATTGGATATACCATGGAACACAGTGAAGACAGTCATCATCAAGTGGAGAAAATACGGCACAACAGTGACATTACCAAGAACTGGAGCTCCCTCCAAAATTGATGAAAAGACGAGAAGAAAACTGGTCTGGGAGGCTACCAAGAGGTCTACAACAACATTAAAGGAGCTGCAGGAATATCTGGCCAGTACTGGCTGTGTGGTACATGTGACAACAATCTCCTGTATTCTTCATATGTCTGGGCTATGGGGGTAGAGTGGCAAGACAAAAGCCTTTTCTTACGAAGAAAAACATCCAAGCCAGGCTACATTTTGCAAAAACACATCTGAAGTCTCCCAAAAGCATGTGGGAAAAGGTGTTATGGTCTGATGAAACCAAGGTTGAACTTTTTGGCCATAATTCCAAAAGATATGTTTGGCGCATAAACAACACTGCACATCACCAAAACCCACAGTGAAGCATGGTGGTGGCAGCATCATGCTTTGGGGCTGTTTTTCTTCAGCTGGAACTGGGGCCATAGTTAAGATAGAGGGAATTATGAACAGTTCCAAATACCAGTCAATATTGGCACAAAACCTTCAGGCTTCTGCTAGAAAGCTGAACATGAAGAGGAACTTCATCTTTCAGCATGACAACGACCCAAAGCATACATCCAAATCCACAAAGGAATGGCTTCACCAGAAGAAGATTAAAGTTTTGGAATGGCCCAGCCAGTGCCCAGACCTGAATCCGATTGAAAATCTGTGGGGTAATCTGAAGAGGGCTGTGCACAGGAGATGCCCTCGCAATCTGACAGATTTGGAGTGTTTTTGCAAAAAAGAGTGGGCAAATATTGCCAAGTCAAAATGTGCCATGCTGATAAGACTCATACCCAAAAAGACTGAGTGCTGTAATAAATTCAAAAAGGTGCTTCAACAAAGTATTAATTTAAGGGTGTGCATACTTATGCAACCATATTATTTTATTTTTATATTTTTTCTTCCCTCTACCTAAAAGATTTCAGTTTGTTTTTCAATTGAGTTGTACAGTTTATAGGTCATATTAAAAAGGTGGAAAAAGTTCTGAAATGATTTATCATTATTTTACAGTACAGAAACCTGACATTTTAACAGGGGTATGTAGACTTTTTATATCGTATGTATTTATGTATGTATGTATGTATGTATGTATGTATGTATGTATGTATGTATGTATGTATGTATGTATGTATATATATTGTAACAGAGCGCCGCCTAAAGGGCAATCTGGAGGTAAAATGGAGTTTATTCCAGCAGGGAGTGAGTTAACTCCTGCTATAAAAGGCTCCCTTGGAGAAATGGGTGTGGTACCTGCCAGAAGCCTGTCTGTGAGACAGTGTGTGGAGCTGCAGGCTTTGAGCTGCCTGGGAGACACAGGCCCAAGTGAGGAAAGGCCTGAGCTGGAGTTGGTGAGCAGAGGCAGATGCTCCAAGCATGAGAGTCTCAAAAGCGTGCAGTCCAGAAGGAAACCCCTGAAGAGGGTGAAAGTATTTAAAGACACAGAGAGGCCTATGATTACAGGCAAGTGAAAGTCCCTGAAGAAGGTAATACTGAAAGAGTGAAGCCAGTATCAAGTATTGGGACTGTGTATAGTGAGAGCTGCAAAGAAGCTACATTTCTTTTCTGTTTATGTTATTTTCATGTGCTGGCTGTGTCAAAATAAAAACCTGGAGTGGAATGAAAAGCCTCCTGTGCCTTCATCCATTAAGATTAATAGTTGGTTAAAACAGGGCACTGATCCTGCAAGTGGTAGTGACCCTGTTACAATATATATATATATATATATATATATATATATATATATATATATATATATATAGGTGTGAACAGAAGGATGGGTGATAGGGTGAATGCATAATACAGTGTGAAAGCTTTACAATTTTACAAAGTTTCAATACAGTTACTATTTGATAAAAAAATCAGATAATCATTACATCCCATTGTTTCTCATGCTACAAAAAAAGACACATTTGCTTTTAGAAAAGAAAATATGCTTGTATAAAATATACATTGGTGTTAAATCTCCTTGTAGCGGAGAGGCAATATTCCCCAGGGTATCTCCGCTTATAATCCCAGTGAGGCTCAGGAACAAGTAATGGTAAATCCACAGGCAAGGTTTCCACAGGTAAAATAATAGCAATATCCCAACCACAATCCCAATAACTGGACGACACACAGTTTCAGGAGCAGAACTACCTCTTTAATGACAGGGAATCTCCTTTTATGCCATGATGCCCTCTGAAGGGCTACACCCACATAATTATCACAGCCAATTATATACATGGTTCAACCCCCACGTCTCCTCCCCTCAGATAACAGGTAACACAATTAAAACAGACCCAATTTTAACCACATTCTGGATGTACCCCAAATACAGGGGGTACACCTTTAAGTCCCGCACCATTCAATATCTCTCACCCAGGGGAACAACATATACAAAAATGGCATGAATCAGACCAGGGGTTCAAAAGTTAGTAAAAGTATGTTTTTACACATAACACACAGACATTGCACATATCCCCCATACAATACACATATAGGACAATAGGTGAGTCACACCTCCCTGGCAACTTGGATACAATCAGACATTAATTAGATCATTCTTCTTTGTTCTTATCAAAGAATGAAACACTTTGGAAAATGCAAGGGTTCTTTACAACTTTCTTATCTCTTGAGTCTCTGTAATAGGATTATCTATTAGCCTAGGTCTGCAAAAGTCTGGCTAATATTCTACAGAGCATAAACCCAACATACATTTCTTTTAACACAAGTACAACATACAGTTATGCGAATGCAGCTTATTCACAGTAAATTGCAGGACAGCCCAGTGCCATCCGCTACACTCCTTTCTTGTGTATGGGATAACTTGCAATTAACAAAGAATTTAGTCTTGTGCACAACTACAGCTCTGTTGATTAGTGATTAATACGTGGTATAGCCTGGAAGTTGCACACATCTCTATAGCCACCTATGTTTGGTATCCATAGCTTTAAGTCATCATTATTCTCATCAATTTAAAATGCAGTCACTTTACCAAGACAAAATCAATATCTCATTTCATGCTTTTTATTTCTGCGTTACACTGTATACCAAGCGCACAGTCAGACGTCTCAGAATCAACATTTACTGGTAACTACTTAGCTGCCAGGAACATTGACAGGACCCAGCAAGTGCTGCAAATCACTCAAGAAACAATGATATTCAATGCAAGTAGCAGTAAGATAGGATATCTTTAATAGGTATGAGATTAATGCATTAATAAAAAACACACACTACATCTAGAACAATGTATAAGTATAGAGAAAGTATATACTAATCATCTGACCTAAATGTGCTTCAAAGAACTCTACCTGCAAAATTACATTCTTTATTGGAAACCAAAAAAAAAAGTAATAAAAAAAAAAGATACAACTTTAGAAAAAGCTGTGGGCAGGCAAAGTTAATACTAGTAATGTCATTAAAAAAAAAGTGAAATTACTGTACTTTAAAAGACCAGTTTAAGAGTTTTTCATGTTAAAATTATATTTTTTTAATTCAGCATTAATATAAACAATTATATGTGCAAGCCGCAACAAAATCAAAGATTAAGCAATAAAATATCATTTAAAAACACTGTTTACCTCATTAATGTCCGAGGCTGCACCCCTTCCCACTTCTCAATGTCCTGAGCAGTAATAAAGGGAAGTGAACTTTTTTTGTGATAACATTATCAAATGTTTTTGCAGTTGAAAACGTTCACTTCCTTTCACTCACTCAGGACAAAGAGAGGTGGGGAGGGGTACAGAAAGCTATTGAGGTGGTAAATGATAATTTTCTGGCTATAGATTTGCTTTGCTGTCGTTTGTAAATGTATTTTTAATGTTAATTAGTGGTGAACTAAAAAAATTGGTGTCAGGAACTGGCTAATTAAACAGAAATTCGGATCATAAGGGGATGAGGTAGTGTAAATAATTTAATAACAAAAATGATATACAGTCTGATATTAGATTGGTGTGTATCACTTTAAATCAAAAGTCCACTGCTTGAATCAGTCCATGTGCTGGACCAAGCAGAAGAACAGTCAGGCACTGAAAGAGGACAGCTAGGTAGCAGACAGAAAAAAAAAAAAAAACATAATATTGGAGGGCTTCTATCGCTCTTTTGCCCACAATAAATGTTCAATACAGCAGGCATATGCTTAAGGGAAGCCATGTTGGAAAAGGTTATGGATTGCACGAGCGAAGCCTTTGTGGGCACATTTACAACCTCAAATATCTCGCAGATACACATTATTTCCGGCTTTGGGTTTGTCTAGCCTGGTCTTACACATGATGTATACTGCATAGAAGTTGAATAAATAAGATTACAATGTACAGCCTTGTTGAACTGCTTTCCCATTATTGAACTATTCGGTCGTTCCATGTTCGGTACTGCCCGTAGCTTTTTGTTCCACATACAGATTCTGCAGGAGAAGGAGGATATCCCCATTTCTTTAAGAACCTCCCCCATTCTGTTATGATTCACACACTCAAAAGCTTTAGAATGCTCCATAAAAGCAGAGGAAAATAGTTGAAAAATAGTTCAATTGGGATTCCATCAGCTGCTGCAGGCTTTTTATCAAAAAGGCTTCCTAGGGCCTCATCTCAAGGTGTCACGCTCTAGCTCATTAGACAAACTACTGGGGTTATCAATGGCAAGATCCTTCATGTATAGATCTTCTGTGTATTCCTGACACCACTTCTTTATTGGATCCCGTTAAGTCCCTACCATTTTCGTCTTTTGTCATGCCCACTATGGCATGAAAGATTCCCTTGAGATGCCAATTTTTCCTAAAGATATGTCTTGACTTTCCCATTATGTTATATGTTTATATATTTACATTACTCATTTTAGAATCTCTCCTTGTGTCTTCTTGCTATCCTCTGGTATTCTACATGCTCCTATTTCCACTACCTTTCCTTTCTCTTCTTTCGCGCTCTACTTTTAAAGCCTGGCCAGTCAGCCAGTTTGCTTTCTTAATTTAATTTATTTGGGGTATATTGCTTGTTGCTATTTTCTGGACAATGTCACAAACTTCTATACAAAGTTCTTCAGGCATTATTTCTACCTACCTTGCCTAGTCCCTTAAATCTATTCTCTACCTCCACTGCAAAGTCATAGGGAATTTTATATTATATATTTATTATCTGCTTAGTCTGATGATTTTCTCTCTTTTCTCAGTTTTATTTTGAACATAGTAAAAACAAGACCTGGAGCGGCCTGTGGCTCAAATCATGAGATTCTTATTGCAGACTGTATAGAGCTCATGCATTTTGGCTACACAGTATATAATCTATCCAATTTCTATATTGTCCATCTGGTGATGTCGATGGAGTCCTTTGAGGTTGTGGAATCTGGGTGGTGTTGAATATCTTTAAAAAATTGGTCACCTTCAACCTCTTCAGCATCACTCTGATCACTGTGATGGGAGGAAATGGCTTGTCATCCTTGGGTATTAAGATATCTTACTATATCTGTCTATACCAGATTCTATTATATCTCCACAACTCTTTCTAACAAACCAATAACACAAAGAGGGATTACTTCAGACTATTTTGAGAAGGGATCCTATCAATGAGACAGGTGTCATCCTGAAATTCCATACATGGCATGTATAAAATGGTTTAACGTTCTAATTTGTAGCAGAGTTAAAAAATAGCCCAGTAACCTAAATCCTTCTGTTACCCTTTTGGGAGTGGTCACAGAACTCATTAGCATCTGCATTCCAGACTGTAGATGTTAATGAATATATTTCAATATGTGCCCATATTCCCTAAAAACAGACTGATTGGCTTAGTTAAATGGTTACATTATTGAATAATTAAAAACATCTATACAGCAAACCATAGTTCGCAATACTCAACACGGATAGTCTTGTATCACAGAAAATCAACAAAACTGTCTTACATCATTATTGATTGAATTGACCGATTTGATAAATTAAATGTAATACATTTTGATGTAAGACCAGTAACCAAATAATAGCTTGCCAATACCTAAATACAAAGGTTATTTAGCTTTCAATCTCACAATATAACCAACTTTAATACATATTTCAATATATATTTTTATATTCTAACTGCCATATCAATTCTTATACCATATTTTACTGCTTTCATAGAGTAACAGTTTATATTGCTAATTATTAATATAATGTAACAAATAGATTGGTTAATGCAATAAAGAAATGATATGCAGAGTGTATAAACAAATAGACAGACAATGTTTATATACTCCTATATTGAACAAACCAAATATAGATTTATTAAAATCCATATTTGATAAGTTTGTATACACTGCTTATTGATTTAACCAAATATAAAAAGTGTCAAGACTAATTGATATCCGATCATCCAAAAGAGATTGTAATAGACATCAGGTAAATTGTATATTGTGATCTAATTATATATCAAAGCTTACAAGTGTAAACTTTTATAATTGTTTATCCTTGATATTTACTGCTATACCAATAAATGCAATTTCTGCACACAGCGTATACTTGTCGATAAATTGATCCTCAAACTCAATTAATCTATACACTGTAATATTTAATAAACTATATTAATCTATACAGTGTAATATTTATATTATATCAATTGCATGACAGAACATCAAATCATAATGTTTAGATTGACCTACTAAAAGTAAGAGTCAGTAAATCGTAAGCCTCAGAATCTCAATACACCATTATATAAAAGTATCTGCAAAAATTAAATTCGCAAAGATTTGTTTATGGTTAAAAATGGAAGTTGATAGATCCACATCAATTTTGCAAATAGACAATTAATAAGTATGGTACAGGATTGTACATGGATGCAATTCAAGATTGCCATGTTTCCACATTAAACATCTATGCGTTTGCGCTAATCTACATTCATTCTGGTCATTAAAAAAAAGACCAAAGAATTATAAATTCATACTATAATATTCATATTTGGAAGAACCTGATCTAATAATGGGCATTTTTAGAGTTATAAAAAATACCTTTTTTTCCCACTTTCATTTGCTTTTATAGGACAGATGATATTTGCTTTTGTTCCTAACAGCAACCTAAATGTCACCATTTAATTCTTAACTGAACAGATGCAACAATGCAATGGAATTTAATAGAATTAAATATAGGGTAACTTTCCCCCTCAAGATCCAAGCAAACCAGAGCCTGCTATACTATAAATGATATTATGCTCATGGCTTACAGAGCCTGATGACATTGTTACACAACTGGGATGCTTTTTTCCCCAAACTACAGTGGCCCTTTAATTAGCAAATGGCTCTGAACATATCCTATCCCTTTTAAAACTCATGCAATCTATTTGTTTAACAAGTCCACTTGAAGTCTGGGACTTCGATGTCTCTAAGCCAAGGACTGAGAATCTACATCCCTGGGACCAGATGTTGGCCTGAACATGTTTTGGCTCATGAGCAAATTTCTATCTAGGGCTGCCAACAGGGCCTATTGTACTTGAGAAAGCTGCACATAAGGATGCGGGTTGTGTCAGCAACTACACAGGGGACCAGGGAAATGGGTCGCAGAGTAAATTCATCTGGAAAGTTCTCAAGTTTGTTGACAAAGGGGTGAGAAAAGTGTTTGTTCCTTCTGTACAATTTTCTAATGAGGGTACAGAAGGGGGTATAGGCATTTACAGTGACAGCAAATTCAACAATGAGCAAAAATATTTTTGTTGGCAAACTAGGTAAGTGAAGGTGTTAGGTATCCACATAAAAAGATATCTAAGCTACCACAACAGCTTTCTGTGGGTCAATGGGCTTGAATGGACTTTAAGCATTTTTAAAATTATTTTAATAAAAAATATTTAAACTAAAAAAAGCAAAAGGAAATTAAATACTTTTAGAAAATGTTTTTAAGTACCATGTTGGCTTTCTACCTTATTTAAAATGTAAGTTCAAAAGAAAGCAACAAAATCAAAACAAGGTGTGCATGTGATTTTACAGGAGACTCGCTCTAATGCCTTGTAATCAAACAAATCATCACCATTATCCCTATAATGCTGACCCCCACAAAATCAGCAAATGTATTTAAAAACAAAGTAAAATGTCTGTATTTAAATCAATAAAACCCAATTAAAATATTGTAAAAAACATACCACAAAAAAAGTATATCCTTATATCCATATGTTTCCTCTACTTCTTTCAAGTTCTAGTTCCTGGTGAGAATCCCATGTTGGGTTTTCAGCCAATAACAGGTCATATCCTGGGATCATTTTTTTCCCTCCATGTTTCCCTGTGATTGGCTGAGAGGTCAACACATGATTCTCCTTTAAACTGAAAGCTGGGAGGTAGAAACATTTGGACATGACTTACTTGACCCTGTCATCGCCCGCAGGTTAAGTTCCCAGTGAAACTCTCAGTCAGGTGTTGTGATACACGATTCAAAATCTCCAATCTAGTGTTTCCAAGCAGAACTCTCACTTTAAAAACTAAGCACCAGAGCATACATTAACTCCAAGAATCAGGCAACTTACTTCTTCCTCTCTGAGCTTCACCCTCCTCTTCTCTTCGACTGCTGCTCTTTTCTGGTATTCTCTCATCCGCTGCTCCTCCATCTTCTTCCATCGTTCTTCAATCTGTTTTTCATACTGCAATTTTGCTCTTCTCTCTTTTGCAAGTATTTGCTGCTCTCTTACAGCTGAAAGATGAATATATGAATAAATATTGTGTTACGGATAAAGTACATTGCCTACACATTTATAGCAAAATGACAATATTTAATATACGTTATAAAAAAGGGGAGAATTAAATATAAATATAATTTTCACTCAAAGCATGACAGTTTTTCTACACAGATCAAATAATGTAGAGGAACCTTCCAAGATATAAAAAAATAAAATCTTAAAAAGGGTCCCTGTAATGATAAACCAGATCATGTCCCCTTAAAAGTATAAGCTATATCGTAACTACAGTGAGGGAAGAAAGTATTTGATCCCCTGCTGATTTTGAATGTTTGTCCACTGACAAAGAAATTATCAGTCTATAAATTTTCATGGTAGGTTTATTTTAACAGTGAGACAGAATAACAAAAAGAAAAAGAAGAAAAACATATGTCAGCAAAAAGTTATAAATTGATTTGCAGGTCAGTGAGGGAAATAAGTATTTGATCCCATATCAATCAGCACGATTCAGGTGTCTTTTATACAGGTAACGAGCTGAGAATAGGAGCTCTCTCTTAAAGGGAGTGCTCGTAATCTCAGCTTGTTACCTGTATAAAAAGACACCTGTCCACAGAAGCAATCAATCAGATTCCAAACTCTCCACCATGGCTAAGACCAAAGAGCTGGCCAAGGATGTCAGGGACAAGATTGTAGACCTACACAAGGCTGGAATGGGCTACAAGACCATCGCCAAGCAGCTTGGTGAGAAGGTGACAACAGTTGGTGCAATTATTCGCAAATGGAAGAAACACAATAAACTGTCAGTCTCCCTTGGTCTGATTCTCCATGCAATCTCTCACCATGTGGAGTTTCAGTGATAATGAGAATGTTGAGGAATCAGCCCAGAACTACATGGGAGGATCTTGTTAATGATCTCAAGGCAGCTGTGGTCATGGTCATCAAGAAAACAATTGGTAACACACTACGCTGTGAAGGACTGAAATCCTCCAGCGCCTGCAAGGTCCCCCTGGTCAAGAAAGCACATGTACAGGCCCGTCTAAAGTTTGCCAATGAACATCTGAAAGATTCAGAGGAGAACTGGGTGAAAGTGTTGTGATCAGATGAGACCAAATTGTGCTCTTTGGCATCAACTCGCCATGTTTGGAGGAGGAGGAATACTGCCTAGGACCCCAAGAATACCATCCCCATCGTCAAACATGGAGGTGGAAACATTATGCTGTGAGGGTGTTTTTTTGCTAAGGGGACAGGACAACTGCACCACATCAAAAAGGGACGATGGACAGGGCCATGTACCGTCACATATTGGGTGAGAACCTCCTTCCCTCAGCCAGGGCATTGGAAATAGGTTGTGGATGGGTATTCCACCATGACAATGACCAAAAACACACAGCCAAGGCAACAAAGCAGTGGCTCAAGAAGAAGCACATTAAGATCATAGAGTGGCCTAGCCAGTCTCCAGACCTTAATCCCATAGAAAATCTGTGAAGGGAGCTGAAGGTTCAAGTTGCCAAACATCAGCCTCGAAACCTTAATGACTTGGAGAGGATCTACAAAGAGGAGTGGGAGAAAATCCCTCCTGAGAGGTGTGCAAACCTGGTGGTCAACTACAAGAAACGTATGACCTCTGTGATTGCCAACAAGGGTTTTGCCACCAAGTACTAAGTCGAAGGGGTCAAATACTTATTTCCCTCATTGACCTGCAAATCAATTTATAACTTTTTTGACATGCGTTTTTCTTGTTTTTTTTTTGTTATTCTGTCTCTCACTGTTAAAATACACCTACCATTACAATGATAGACAGGTCATTTCTTGGTCGGCGGACAAACGTTCAAAAATCAGGAGCGGATCAAATACTTTTTCCCCTCACTGTATATAGTTGGGCTATTTGCTTTACTTTATGTGCCTCTGGGGGTCTGCCATGTTGCTGTCTTTCATTCCTCCCCTTAGCCCAGAGTGTGTCACTGTGTGAAGTGGGCAAACAACAAGCATATTGCATCTTCAAATGCTTACTGCATCGTCGGCGGCTACATGTTGCGCCATGAGAAAATGTGGGGCTGCCTGAGATACTAGAAGCTGCACCATATAACCGCACGGAAAGCCAAATTTACCTCTGCACTTGCACCCAACTCAGTGGGAGAATGCAGGAACCCAAAGATATTTACTGTATATTATAAGGTTTTAGCCACATTCAATTGACTGATCTACTCCTTGTTATGGTTGCATATTAAATTAAATGGTTGTGTTTGTTCCAATTTTCCTATCAGACATTTAAAATACACTGTCCATCCACATTTTTTTGACCACCAGCTAATATCTATTTTTTAAACTCTGTTCAGTACTGATAGCAGCTAGACAGCGTGGTAATGAGTCAATAAGATGCTGGAAGGTTGGCAATGGTATCTGGAGCCATGCAGACTGCAGTACGACAGACAGCTGCTGCCATCAGCTTGTGCTCTTCCAACAATGGTTGCAGAGTGTTTGTTCTCGAAGGTTTCACAACTGACACAGCAAGGTCCATCCAGTAGTTAGAGCAGAAAATGTGACTCATCAGAGAAGGCAACCATTTGGCAGTCAAAAGAGGTCCAATGTTGGTACTGTCATGCAATTTGAAGTAGTTTCTGATGATTAGCCCTCGTCAGCATGGGTGCAGTGATCAGCGGTTTGCGTGGAAGATCCATACACAACGGGGTAGGCTGTAATGTCATTTTAGACACATGTCTGTAGTCCCCTGGTTCGTTTCGATGAGGAGTTGCTCAACTGTAGCGCGTTGGTTGGCCCTCGCACACCTTTGCAGCTGACGTTCCCCTCTGACATCAATGGCACGTGGTGCTCCGCAGTTTCAACACCATTTATTCGCAATGGTGCGGTTTGCCCATTCATGGTACACTTTAACCACAGGAGCACACAAAGACTTCACAAACTGCTCGGTTTCAGAAATACTGCCACCCTTGGCCCAAAAGCTAATGATCATCCCCTTTTCAAAGTCTGATAAATTGCATGTTTCACCAACGACAGCAATGGTCGATACGTTTGCAGAATGCCTACATGTCACCTTATATACCCACCTAGCTAGCTCACGACACGTGCCATATTTCATTGGCTACAAGCTGCTGCCGCCAAAAGTAGGCAGTGGTCACAATAATGTGACTCTATTCTATTTTATACATAAAAAGATATTTAAGAAAAAACAACTTTTAAAGTGACATAGAAATGAAGAATTAAAAAAATGCAAGAACAATGGGCCATGATTTAAAGTTGCAAGGTGAGAAATGTAGGGGGAATATAAGAAATTACTTTACAGAAAAAGCAGTAGATAAGTGGAAAGCCGTCCAGTGGAAGTGGTAGAGTTAAAACAAGTTAGGAATTTAAGCATGCCTGGGATAAGAATAAGGCTATCCTTCAGACTTAAGTCAAACTTGCGCATACCAGATGGACACTCTTGGTTCTTATCTGGCATCACATATATAGTTCTCAGCAGTGCGGGATGGCCAAAAAACATTGGTAACGCAATGTTAAAACTGCGGGCTCGCGAAAGGCAAGGAGCGCCATGTTAATTTCAGGTTGTGAGGCAACAAAACACGAAAAATGCCAAGGGGGGTGAATACTTTTGCAAGGCACTGTATGTATAATGCCAGAGACTTATGAGACATCCCAGAATCATTGGTTTTAATAACCAAACAAATATAAGCAGAGTGAGAGAAATATATTATTTATATACAGACTAAAGAGAAGGGAAACAACCAAAGTAGCATTTCTGTTAAATGGCTAATTCTCAAAACTGAACCGATTACAGAAATAGTATTTAAAAAAACTCAAGGAGCCGCTCTATCAGCTCATATCACTAACCTTTAAAAACTACAAATCAGCCAGATATCCCCTAAATTCAACTGGGATCTCCTAGAAGGGTAATTACTTCATGCCCAAACAAGAAGCAAACCACAAGCCTGTCAGCTCTAATGTACAGAGTTAATTTATAGTATACTGTATTCATTTTGTTCTGCTTCTGTTCTGTGTTATATATATATATATATATATATATATATATATATATATATATATATATATATATATATATATAGTTAATTCAGCATGAAACAGAAATATGTATTCTCAGTACCTGGCATGATGTCAACTCATTAGATCGCAAGTTTGCGAGTTTTCAATTGTATAAGGTGCTTTAGTGCAAGGTCTGCGCACACTAGATTCTAAACTCAAACACAGGGCTCTCCACTCATACTTAACCCTTGTTCAGAGCTATGGAATATGCTGGCACGTCACAAATAAAGACCATAATAATAATAATAATAATAATAATAATAATAATAATGTAAATCAGTGCTAAAAAGGATTTTATTTTTTAAAGTAAATGTGTATGGTTACACACATGATGTATCAAGAATAATGGCTAAATAATTAACACACTATTCTTTGAAAGTATAATTTCATTTTAATAGCAGTCCTTTTATTAATGCAAAAAATATGTTGGCTATCATACTCTTAATCCTGTTAAACAATTATACAAGACCTGATCTAATGCCACATTCTTTGTTTGTTTGTTTATCTGATAGTATGTAGCACAAGGTTTAACCACAAGAGGGTGCAACAGTCTTCAATATCTAAGAAGCTAAGACACAAAAAAAGTCAAAAATAGATCACAACTGGTAGCAAGAAAAGATATATCAGTCTGGGCCTTATTTGGGTCATTGCCAATAACAGATTTAGATAGATGTTCATTATAAATTTATTTAATGTATTTAATCCTTCTTAAAACCACACTGAGAATTTCAAATATGTTAATATTAAAAGTAAACATGAAAAATTCCTTCTATATGAAAAATAAATACAATGTAATCTTATCTCACATAAGAAAGAAGCTATTTAAAAATTAATAATGCTTACGTAATTTATAAGGGAACTGTAAGAATGAATTGTATATATAGTGACTAAAAATATATTTTAAATAATTGAGATTTTATACATGCCCAGCTGTTCTGGTATTTAAAATAAAGCTAAGCCTGACTTGAAGCATAATTAAAAAGGGATATGCAAGTTTCCTGGGTTTCAAATGTTTCCTAATAAACAGCTACTGATTAGTAGAAACATATATATTATATTGAAACGTTGAATGTACTTACATATTTGTGTGCTAGATACTGATATGTGGATGTGCACACCCCTAGGAAGCTTACATAAAAGTGTACCCTGCAGGGTACAGTGTGTGACCTCTAAAGGAAATTATGGCTGGTGGGGTCACAGCTGAAACTGCCCATAAGGAGACAGGCAGAGAGAAAAAACCCCAGCAACTGCCAGATTGTGATACAAATGTTTCAGTCTTTACTTCCTACTGATTGGCCAAAACATGTTTTTAAAATTGTTTACCAGTTTAGCCTAGGTTTGGAGGGTGTTAACCCTAGGTTACAACAGACAGAAATTAAAAGATATTTTGGCAACTTCAAGGTAAGCTTTTAAAAGCTTATTTTGGTATTTTCATACACTACTAATTCTCCTCCATCAGACGCACTCATAAGCCAGCTCATTTATATATATCCCTTTAAGAAGAAAAAAAAAGAAGCATACAACTAGTTTAGAAAAAATATAATTTGTATGCGTCTTCAGTACCCTGGAGAGGTCTAAGATACATTGGTTGTGTGGGCGGGGGAAGTTGTGTGAGTGAGAGGAGCATTTACATGTCTGGAGACATATTGTTGCAGTAAATGATGCAAGGGCTCTGCTTCTGGGCCAGTGAGATGGAAGGGGTGTCTATTACAATTACATCCATCCAATTGTCTTTACAATTGTTACCTCCAGCCTTACCACTCTTGTAGTGAGATGGCATGGGCATTGGGTCTATTTCAATCTTATCCTATTTTTATTTTTTTCATTGTCTCCCTACTACTTACCCCACCCATCTTCACGAATTGCCAACCCCCCCCCCCCCCCCCCCCCCCCCATGACTCTGCTATGAAAAAATTATGTAACAAATACAAATGTCTCCCTGTACTTTTAAACAGTCTTCAAAAATTCAGGTTTTCAAAAAAAAAAAAGAAAATATTTTATGCCCATGGCTCACACAGCTGCCAATATTGTTAGTTTGATACATACTTGACAAACTAGTGACTTTTTTTCTGTAGTGGTCCTTTAACCTGTATAATAGTATTGTATATACTTGTTATTTAAACTTAAATTAATACAGAAATATGTGCATGACACCTAAATGTTATTATTCAAACACTTCTTCAAATGTCCGAATATATTAAAATGCCAAATCACAGAGGTTTATATATTTTCACAACGATGCCTAAGAGTAACATCATGTGTGTCATGTGCATGACAGAGAGGACATAAACATGTGCTGTGTCTTATATTCCTAATATACATTTTATTCTATAAAAAGTGAGTGCGTCTTACATACCAGAAGAAATGCTATATGAAAAAAAGTGAACTGTACAAAAAATTATACATAGGACTGGGTCTAAGGAATTGAAATGATAACCATGAAAACCGTAAAAGTGACATAGCCGAGGTTTCAAGTATGGTGTTTAAAACTATAGGTAATACTTAAATTGATAAAATTATTTTTGTTATAAAAAAAAGAAATGTTGCAAACTACAAAGCTAGTTTTCTGTAACAAAATTAATCGGTCATTCAGCTGTTTAAATCCACCCATAAACACAGATTGTAATGTTTGGTTAAAAAGGGACTTCGAACACACTTCTTTTTTTTAATGCATTTTTAAAGGAATATAATCTAAACATTACCAAAAATGACAATGAAGTGTACAGAGCATGCATACATCTGTACATTTCAATGATAGACAATTAGGACCCATGTATCCAATATTACGGTCCGCCGGCTGAGGTTTTGAGAGCATCATTTGGGGGGAAAAGCCCACAGTGGTACATTATAAAATACCCTCTGTCAGATGCAGCAAAGAAAACCTGTTTTCAATGAACATTTAATTAGAGATCAATAATTACGAATTATCCACTGGGGCTTTGGGGCTTCAGTTCAAGTCAACTGCAAAAAAAATGGGCATGCTCGGACCCAGGGACCATAAATATTAAATTGATAAAATACTCATTTATCACAGTACCTATAATTTTCATTCATACCATATTTGAAACCTCCACAGTGTTACTTTAGTATTTATTATTATTAAACATCTATTTTGGATTTTAGAGTATGTGAGTGATATATATCCTCATTAATCTTGCCTGTTGATAACTAGATTCCAATTTAATCTCATACATACTATTATTTTCTTCTTTTAGACAGGGGAATAACATTATTTACAATTTTACAGAATAAAACTATAATGCAAACTCGTCTGTCTGACTTCTGTGTAATCAGACTGATCAGCTGCACTCACATTAATGCACTATGAATCCATGGATACGGCTCTGCATCTTGTCCAGAATGTCAAATCAAAGTCTTAAAAAACTTTTCTACTTTATTTTATATCATTTTCACTTTTGTACATTTTACAATGTTTTCTTAAAAAGCTGTAATAATAATAATAATAATAATAATAATAATAATAATAATAATAATCTTTCAAACTCAATCAAACCATTTATCTTTGGTGTTATCTGTTGTTCAGCTGCACAAGTCAATATAATTAACTTATTGGAGGAAAATGTAGAAAAAACGTATCAGGTCCTGAAGGGACCATAAATTACATGCACCCTCTAAAAATGTATAAAAAAAAAAAAAAAAAAGGGAAAATAGAGAACAGGCATATTAGTAAGGAGCCTGTCATCGTGAGGGTGTGGGGGGAGCAGTAGAATAAATAATTAGATTATATAAAAACTTTTATAAAAGAAATGTAAAATGTCATTTTTTCAAAATTCTAAGTGTTTTCCCCTAGTTGTTTTTCAGTGCAGTTTGGATTTATTCATTCTGCTCTATATTATCAACGTCCCTTTAAATAGAAAATAAATAAATAAGGATGGTTCAATCAGAAACAACTGAGATACAGATTTATGACACAATGTATGTGAATAAATTGTATGGTCCGGAAAGAAAATGTCCTTGTTAGAAAGAAGACTATTCTTTTTAGCTCTTTTATTTTGCAACATATAACATAAACCACCAAAGGAGAATTTATGGCGATACTGCCAGCGTAGGAGATAAAGCCTAGTTATTCCCAAAATAGAATCAACAAACAACCAATTTTAGAAACGGATGTATAGTTTTTAAGAGAGAAACATGAATTACCATTATATTTATAAGTATTTAATTTTCATAGGCAGGGGTGGACAAAAATATCTGACATTTAAGAGCCAGGACGATTTTACAGGAACCAAACAGGCTGTTTACAGGAGCTTGAAAGGAAGCTCCTCAGTGATATGCAGTAAAACATTTTAGAGGCATTGGCACCCAGGAAATGTTCGCCAGTGTTATAAGCAATGCAGCTATCTGACCATGCATATTCTTAATGACCTGTATTAACAACATTTTGCAAATAAGTGTACAGTATAACTCACCAAGTCGTTTTTCTCTTTCTTCCCTTCGTTCCCGTGCCAGTCGCAGTCTTTCGTCAGTTTTGAAAAGGCTGTCCATGGCTTGAAAAGAAACAAACAGAGATAGCACATTATACACACAAATCTAATTATTTTAATATAAAATCATATAACATTAAATTTGTATTGCTATAGTCTGCTTGGGTGGTGAAAAGAGCTATGTCTGTTCCAACCCACCTCTCCAATTCCATAATCCAAGCTCTTTGCCACTGGATTATGTGACTAATTGCTCCACAATTGTGATGAATGATGAACAATATATGCAACAAAGAGCTAATTTTGCAAATACAACAATTTTAAGATTGGTCAATTTATATATATATATATATATATATATATATATATATATATATATATATATATATATATATATATATATATATATATATATAGTTCACGACAACAATTTATAATATGGTGGGCCAAAGAGCGATAGAAGCCCTCCAGCGTACAGTAAATAGTACATCTGTGTTCACATTTGAATATCTAAAACAAGTTTAAAAAGATTGCTTCCTGCTCAGAATTCTGGGAAATACAGTTATTACACTACACTCTGGGAAGCTAAGCCAGGACATGTAAATGTGCCCACAAATGCCTCGCTCTTCAATCCTTAGCCATTATCAAAAATGGCTTCCTTTAAGCTTATGCATGCTTTATTTCTCAGAACTCTGAGCTGGAAGCAGGTTTTTAAACATTCAAATGTGAACACAGATGTACTATTTATTTACTGTACGGTGGAGGGCTTCTATCGCTCTTTTGCCCACCATATTATAAATGATTGTTGTGGTGAACTACCTACTCATAATTTCCACAACACAAGCTGAGATCCCGCTCCATGGTGATGATAGCCAGTAAGCTTGAAACAGCTGTACATGGATTGGATACTCAGCCTGCATATATTAAATGTTATCTTGTAGCCAAAGTAAAAAGTTTAATAATTAAAAAAAAAGGTAAGTGGATTAAAAAGAATGGTTACAGTCTAAACACTTAAGCCACTGGACTCTCAACATGCTTTGCAATAGGTGAAAAAGAACAATATATATGCAATCTAGAGCTCAATGTTGTACCTGTAACAGGTCTTCCATAAAATGCATACCTGAATAAGTAGCACTGGCCAACGCAGCTCATATGTATGACAAAGCAAGGGCAGGTTAGAAGCAGCTTATACCTACTAGCTTCAGATATATACATTCATGATTTTAGAGGAAAAATTAATAAGGAAAGCATTTTCTCCTCTCTGATGTTGCAGAGCACATATGGCTGTTTGAGGGTACCTTTAAGTTATGAATTGATGAATCCTATAATAATGCCTTTTGAGCGTATCCAAAACTATAGGTGGCACAAGGCTTCTTTACAATGAAAGCTGATTAAGATAGACAAAATGTCGGTTAATGGGATACACTAGATTCACAAGTATTTAAGACTGGCAAAAAATATATAAACAGTGTCATTACCAAGGTAGCAAAAAACAGCAACGGTTTTAAAATAGTATTTATTTTGTTAAAATGAAACAATTACAAACTGTAAACTAAAGATTACATAAATATTTAGGCCAATCATAACAAAATATCCAGCATACTTGAGAAATACAATAAAGTGGAATATTTATGGGATCAGAGTAATACAAGAAATTACATTTAATCAGAGCACATGGTGAGCTATTCAGTGCTGAAATTTACATTGATGGTAGTCCAAAGGAAAAATACATCAGGTGCCCCCTGCTATATCCAAGAAAATTCTGAGCAGAGAAACATTTGAGGAAAAATAGGGTCATATGGGAGAGAACAAAAACACAAACAAAACACTTCCAGTATTCCTTAAAAGGAGATGTTATTGTATGAACAGGATTGCAAATCGTGGGGATATTAGCAGGTATAGATACTTATTTTTGGATTTTAGTGCTTAACACGGATTCGTATTAAATAGGGTGCTAAGAGAGTTTATAAGAAAATAAACATTTTTTTAAAGGATAAAAATACATAATTTTAATGGGAAAATATAGAAAAACACCACGCTTAAGAAAGAGCCCCTATACTTTATAGATTAGCACACAATTAGGTACTGTCCAGACCTAAACAACTAGAGGTAATTAGCATGCCTAAAATATTAGTGGACTTCGGGGCAGTGACGAATAAATATTGCCTTTTTCCAGGGTAACTTAGCTTGCCACACTTAGGGCCTCATTCTATTATCGGCCGTAAAATCGGCCGTAAGGCTGCGATTCCTTGCAAGGGTTCTGTTAGCCAGCCGTATATCTTGCAACCGGCCGTAAGCTCAGAAATCTTTAAAGTCAAAAATAAATTAAAGACAGCACTGTAAAGCTCTGTAAATGCTAGGGATCATATTGGGGGACATGAGGATTAATATTAACCCCCTCTCAAGCTTGCACATCAGCCCAAATCCAAGTTTAAATTAACTGTTTATTTTCCGGCCGCAGCGTTGCCAGGTCTGAGGTGCTCCAAGCACTCTGGACTTTTTACATGGATATTTGACATATATTTAAAAAAAATTATTTTACGGATTTGAGTATAGGGGAAATTTGTGCTATTTTTGCTAACACCGAATATCACTTTATAGTCTTCTCAAAGTGCAGGATGGCTTTATTTGGGCTATATTTTGTGCTTAATTGGTGCTAGCGGGACCTTTTTTCTGCAAGTAAGCTGCGGCTCGGTTTTAGCCTTGCAGACAGGGTTCCCGGAGCAATAGAATTGCAAATAGGATTTTCTTACGGCCGATTTCCTTGCGGCCGTTTTAGATCAAAGGCTTTCCTCCGGCGAGAGCGGCCGCAAGAGATAGCAAGGCGCCGGCCGCAAGCCTGCCGGAAGCCCCAGCCGGAGGGGAATAGAATAGCAGAATAGCTTGCGGCCGGTCCTTGCGGCCCCGCAACGGCTGCGGCCGATAATAGAATGAGGCCCTTAGTCCTTGCCAGATACTGAAGCGTTGATAAAATGTTATATGGTAACAAAATATTGATTAAGTGAAACGTATGGTGAGCTAAATAAATACATGAGTACAATTACTATGTGAAAATGGGCTGTGAATATTGTATTTACAAAAAATATTGAAATTTGACAGTTGCAGGAAAAGTCTGCTAATTAAGTGAAAAATTGCAATGAATAAAGGGTAAGGGAGAAGAAAATGTGCAACAAATGTGCAACAAATGTGCGCGTTAATAAGTAGTGGTAAATGCTACAATATAGAACGCTACCCTATGCTATTAAAGGCAAACCTCATTTTTTGGTTAGACAAATCCCTGGTATGCCTTTAAATTTAGAGGCTCATTTAACTTAAAAAACATAAGGAGAAGGGGGGGGGGGGGGGACAGCATAAAATAATAAGCCACATGCTGAATGGACTATAAAGTAAGGAATTTCAAAGGGCTTGTAAAGTGGTATTGTGATTAACTATAACAATAACATGAGATAATATTCTATTGTGCACAAACTAAGTCATAATTTATAGTCCCCTATATGCTTAAGACAAATTTACTGGCAAGGCAAGCAGCTCATAAATGTACAGCCTCGCTGCCAGCATCATACAAAAATTAAAAAATAGATCACAATACCGTCCATACAGTTCTCAGATGTCTATAATCAATTGTGTCCTGCGTGTTGCAAAAACTGATCCTCCTGGCCTGACCAGTTTCGTCACCAAATTGACTTTGTCAAATGCTCCTGAGTTGTGTCCATCTTTTCAGCTGGCTTTTTATAGTTTGATCACATCTTGCGTCGTTACAGGCGTCATTTCCGGTTATCGGATATTTGACTGCGGATTTAATATTTATTTTTAGAATTAAACTTCCTTAAATTATATCATTCATATGCAACAGATACATTTGAGATTTCTGCAAAATTATCAAATGCTTTCATTTTGACTGTGTTATCAAAATAGTCACATGATTTACCAGAACCAATTGGAGTTAATTATTGGTCATGTGACATTGAACAACAACAACAGTAAGTATATGGTTATGATCTATATTTTTGTTTAGAAAATAGAACTTAACCTTCTGAAAATACAATAAAGTGTCATCAACTTAATGATATAAAATATATATTAAGTCTAATTTCATTCCTAATTTTTACCGGGAAAAGAGGCATTGACTATGATGTTATAAATTGATTCTGATGTTTCTATAATATCAAATATAATAAAGTTTTAACTCACTTTAATTCTGCTGAAAGATAGAGATTCATAACTTTAGGGATTGGTACAATGATGCTTTGTTTAGAGCTTCTTCTGTTAATTATCCAGAGTGTTAAAAGCTGCCTATCCTCTAAGTCCTTTCATTCCCTTTAATAAATATGGTGCTTTCTGTCCCCATTTCATTACTACGGTAGTTATGCATTTGGATTTGCTTGTCTGCTTTCAGTTAGGTTTCATTATTAGATTGATTTTGAATTTTGTCTTGCTTGTCTGTAAACACTTATTACAAAAAGGCTCCAAATGTGAACCCCTCATTAAGACCACTAGGGATTTGTGCTCTTAGGGTGAATATCCACCTGCTTTCTGATTGTAGGAGTCTTTTACTGATATCACCACCACTCGGGCCTCGTTCGATCTTATCCACGACATGGACCTCAAAACTATTTACATTGTTTTGATGGTACAACTTAATGGTGTCTCGCTACCGGCGTATCAAGATTTTTTTTTAAATTTTTTTTTTTTTTTTTTTTTTTTTTTTACAGACGAGACGTGTTCCATCACCCATCTTCTTAGTTGCCTCTACGTCTTGCCAACATAAATGTTTTGGCAAGGGCAAACCAAGACATACACTATGGGCCTCATTCTATTATCGGCCGTAAATCAGCCCTAAGGCTGCGATTCCTTGCAGGAGTTTTGTTACCTCGCAATTCTATTATACGGCCCCGCAATGATCTCCTCTTACGGCCGGCCGTATATCTTGCAACCGGCCGTAAGCTCAGAAATCTTTAAAGTCAAAAATAAATTCAAGACGTCACTGTAAAGCTCTGTAAATGCTAGGGATCATATTGGGGGACATGAGGATTAATAGCAACCCCCTCTCAAGCTTGCACATCAGCCCAAATCCGAGTTTACATTAACTGTTTATTTTCCGGCCGCAGCGTGGCCAGGTCTGAGGTGCTCCAAGCATCTGGACTTTTTACATGCATATTTGACATATATAATAAAAAAATTTTTTTACGGATTTGAGTATAGGGGAATGTTGTGCTATTTTTGCTAACACCTACAATCACTTTATAGTCTCCTCAAAGTGCAGGATGGCTTTATTTGGGCTATATTATGTGCTAGAGGGACCTTTTTCCTGCAAGTAAGCGGCGGCTCGCTTTTAGCCTTGCAGAGAGGGTTCCCGGAGCAATAGAATAGCAACCGGGCTTTTCCTGCGGCCGAAACTCTTGCGGCCGTTTTAGATCAAAGGCTTTCCTCCGGCGCGTGCGGCCGCAAGAGATAGCAAGGCGCCGGCCGCAAGCCTTCCGGAATCCCCGGCCGGAGGGGAATAGAATAGCAGAATAGCTTGCGGCCGGTCCTTGCGGCCCCGCAGCGCCTACGGCCGATAATAGAATGAGGCCCCTTATGAACTGGATGCAGCTAATTGAAATGAAGCTTGTTGGCAGGGTCAGAATGATTTTTTCCACTATTTTGGCCAATATCGTGATCCTTGTTGGCCATTCCCATAATTTATTAGCTTAATAATTTTAATAATTTAAAATTAGCAGAATAGCTTGCGGCCGGTCCTTGCGGCCCCGCAGCGCCTACGGACGATAATAGAATGAGGCCCTATGTATGTTGAGGCACAATTTGCAAAAACCTTTAGTGGATATTTCTTTTTTGTATTTGGATCAATAAATGTCTTTTTAGGCTTCATGAATTAACAGGCAACACAATTCGCACATCGATATAATTCTGTTGTCTCTTCCAGCCAGGTAGAATTTAGCTTGTCCTCCTGGAACATACTGTGTGTAAAGATATCTCGCAAATTCTTACTCCGCCTTTATGGGATTGTTGCCCGGTTAGTTAATACGGGTTGGAGAATTGGATCATCAACGATAAAGTGCCAGTGTCTTTGTAAGATATCACGAATGTCTTGATGATCATTCTCATAGGTCATCACACACACTTATTGTTTTATGTGCCCCCCCCCCCCCCCCCTTCTCCTTATTTTTTTTTAATTAAAATGAGCCTCTAAATTTAAGGCATCTCAGTGATTTGTCTCACCAAAAATGAGGTTTGCCTTTAATAGCTAGCAATAAAAAGTACATATAGGCTAGCGTTCTATATTGCAGCATTTACCACTATTTATTAACGTGCACATTTTCTTCTCCCTTGCCCTTTTTTTACTGCAAATATTCACTTAATTAGCAGACTTTTCCTGCAACTCTCAAATGTCAATAATTTTTGTAAATACAATATTCACAGCCCATTTTCACATAGTAATTGTACTCCCATATTTATTTAGCATAACTCCCAACACGTTTCACTTAATATTTTCTGACCATATAAAAATTTCACCAACGCTACAGTAACTGGCAAGGACTAAGTGTGGCAAGCTAAGTTACCCTGGAAAAAGGCGATATTATCTATTCGTCACTAAGTCCACTAATATTTTAGGCATGCTGATTACCTCAATTGTTTAGGTCTGGACAGGACCTAATTGTGTGCTAATCTATAAAGTATAGGGGCTCTTTCTTTTTAAGCATGGCATTTTTCTATATTTTCCCATTAAAATTATTTATTTTTATCCTTAAAAAATGTTTTTTCTTATAAACTCTTAGCACACTATTTGATATAAGCAGGTATCAGCACAGACAAAAGGAGAAGTATCTTTAGAAGAATATTTATGCACTACTCTATAAGTATTACCTATACACATATATGTTTGTATAATTTTGAAATAACATACCAATAAGAAGACGTTTTGGTAAAAAGACAGTTACGGAAAAGTTACAAATTACATATTATTTGCAGTATTTAAAATGTTACTACTATAGCCTTTTTGCTGCCAATTTGTGTGCCGTTCATTTCAGATTTTCAGCAGCAAAGTCAGTCATGCAGTTAAGGTCAATCAATATTTTGTCAATACTTTATTAGGGTGGTACAAGCCGGGCACACACAGCCATTCTTCTATCCCTGCCTTCTGCTGCTCACATGGATCATAGGAATTTCTATGGCTCACATTGGAAACCCACATAAATAAATCCTAAATTATTAGCCTGCCCAGAAGATGAGAGACTAGAGCAATGCCATACATTCCCAATAGATTATTATAGTGAATTGTGGTTCTTTGGTGTCTTAAAAAGGATGAGGAGAATAATAATAATAACAACAATAATAACAATAATAACAATAACAATAATATATATATATATATATATATATATATATATATATATATATATATATATATATATATATATATATTTACTTATATTATTTTCCTGGACTCCAGGATCTCCACAGATGATGACTGCAGCTATGAGATTAAAACATGTTTTGCCTCTGAGGAGAAAAGCAATGGCAAGTCTACTAAAAATACAGATGTTAAACGATTATAGGTTTGCATAGTTAGAACTGTGGTATTCCCAGTATAGATGAGAGTACACCACAATTCAAAAGCATCAGTTCTATGGTGCTCGGCCTTCTTTATGGTCCTAAAGTCCATATAGGAAATCAAGCTAAACTGATCAGTGAAAGGTTTGATTACAAGACTAAAGCTGAAATATTTTTGCTGTAGACCAAGACAGTAATCCCTAGACAAGACTCAGATGCTGTGAAAGTCTGAAAGCAAAAGAAGAGGCAGCGGCAGAGATGGATATATGAGGTAATTGAAGTAATGAACATGAGCTTAAGAGAGCTCAGAGGGGCACTGGCTGACAGATGTGCCTGGCATTTTGTGGTCTATAGTGTCACGGAGAGCATAACTAAACAGCCACCACCACTGCATAATAAAAGCGGAGAAAAAGAATAATGTAGTTATTAAATCAAAAGAAAAAAATACTTTTATGTGCCTCTGTTGGATCCTGGAGGCATCCATGATAAATTGGTGGAAGTTATGTTTCCTTCACCTCCAAACGCAATAAACAAAACCTCATGATCAAGCTCCCAGGACGTGATGTAACAAACACAAAATGTATTATTCTATATAGAATACCCATGGCTTTCACAGCTGTTAGTTTGTAACATATTTCATGAACAAGTGCCCTTTTTCTTAAGTTAAATGGTCTTAAGTTAATAGGAAATGCACAGAGCACACAGGTAGGAGGCAAGAGCACATGAGGAGAGAGAGAAGAGGAAAGAGAGAGAATAGGTGAGCAAAAGGTAGAGGAGATAAGATGTACCAAGCAAGGTCATTACCCTCTCTAGCCAGACCTAGAGTTAAGTGCCACAACAGAATGGAGAGACCATCAGGATTTAAAGTCATACTCTACAGAATGTCCCCCTACATAGCTCTAATGCACAGCTAAGATTTTCTTTATAATCTTCTGCCACCTTAAAAATCACCAACATCACATCATTTACATTTCAAGGGTGAGTGTGTCAAAGTGAAATCAATTAGCGGCAAAATGCTTTGCACTAAATTAATACACAGCATTAACGTCTTAGCATGACTTAGCTGAGCCCAAGTGTTTTGAACTCTATGCATTTCCATATACTGAAACAGGTCTGTAAAAATCTAAAACTATATGTTTAGACTAAACCACCGGTATTTCAAAATAATCAGGTTTCAGATGTTTGTTACAGAACAAAAAAAAACACAACAAACAAACACCCATTCATGAAACTATTATTCAGTAAATAAAACAATGGCATTAGGTCACTTTGCTCTGGTTAAGGATTATCCCATTACATCCAACACACTGGCAAATCGTCAAACAATTTGTGAACAAAGTGAAAACACGCCTTTCACAGACATACATCCCTGAGCATCAGGAGGATTATCCTGCAGAGGCGTCAGATTTTGTTAATTGTTTACTAGGCAGCCTCCATGGCTGGGTGTGTCAGCTAATGTGAAGAACACGCTTATATTGTAAGATTTAAGTAGAATCCAAAAACACTGACAACCCTTTAAAACAATATATAAACACAAAATACATCCTAAAAATAAATTTGGTCAGCCATGCACAACAAGCTCCTCTTGTTTATCGGTTTCTGAAGGGTTAGATCACTACACAAGAAAGGTATTGAAAAACTACACACAACCATCATCTAGCGCTCAGGATGTGATGTAACAAACACAAAATGGGATTCCTGTTCGCAAAGTGTCTTCAAAAATGCAGGTTTTCTGAAAAGAATATTGTTGGCTTGGAGAGAGAGAGTGAGAGACCTGCAAATTGAGCATGGTGGCCACACACATATTTCAATAACAGAACACTGCATCCTGTAGATCTAGGTTTAGGTTATGCCTATATATCTGCTTAGAACCTACATTTGTCATTCACTCTCATGTCTTCCTCTACTTTTGTCCTACATCATCATTCACTACTTCACAAATCATAATCTCTAGATTGAACGTTCAATTGATTCCACAACAACAGTTTTCTGTGGGACTGAACCTGTTCTCTATACAGGTAACTGCACTTTTGCACATGAATACACAACCATCCCATTAAAAAATAATTTACGGTGTATGGTTTACTTTATTACTAGTTTTGATGTGCACATAAAAAGGAAGCAAAACAATGACTGTTGACTAGGATTCAGACATGGAAGATCATTGTTCATTTCAGATCTCTGCTTTCTAGTAACACTGCCAAAAAGTCTAAAGAAAGTAAACAATACACAATATCCAATAACACAGAGCAAATTGCATAAACTATAGGGTTGCAGTTTCCTTCTAGAGAATATGTATGAACTTTGACCAAAAAAAAAAAATTGTCTTCAGGATTTGGACAAATGCATTGAAAAATTGATTAAAAAAAAAAGAACACATCAATCAAAGCAAAGTATTTTTCTTCAAGAATATTTTCATGTGGTCCATCTGGATTAAAGCATGTATAAATATTTGTATCCAATTGTAAGATTGTGTTCCTGTATATTATATGCAATCAGCTACCATATATATATATCTTATTCAGTATGGAAAATGAGATTATGAATTTGTACTCATTACACTTTATAAAGTCCCCTCTCCATCAGTGAGAACTGTTACTTCTTGCGTAACATGTTTGAATGTCATCTTGAATCAAACGGACAATGCCAGTAGGCTGCTTGATCTTCTCAATACAACTTCTGAAAACAAGTAACATGTCACTACAACTTCTGAAAACAAGTAACATGTCACTACAGTCTTAGCTCCTCTGCTCTATGGCTAAATGGATAGAAGAAGAGACGTTCCATAAAGGAAACCAAATGCTGAGCAGATGTTTAGTGATGTGCATAGTGATACAAGATCTGATAAAGGAAGGAGGAGACATGACTGATTAGCTATGGAATAGGATATAGATATTGTAATCTGTGTGTGCAGAGTCAAAAAGAGATCATGGATTTCAACAGAACAGGAATTAAATAAATTAGAGAGGAGATTCAACTTTTTACATAAATTGTGGGGTGCAGAGGCAAGAAGCAAGGACACTAGCGAGTAAGACCTTACAGGAGCCAACGTAGAAGATGACAGTATTAGAGTCTTAGTTGCTATAATCTAGGAATGGGTGTATCATACATATCCCAAAAAAAGGCAACATGTTCCGACAACTCATAGCGCACAATCTGTAGGTATAATAAAAATATTCTTGTTTTCACAAATTAACTTTGAAGAGTATTGTACATTAAAAGGGCTTTGTAATCCCCCTTGGAATCGCAAAAACTTTTAAAAACATAAGAACTGCAACTGATCTAAAGAAATACATTTTTATGGGATTGTAAACTCACTTCATAGCCAGCCTAGAAGCAGCAATGTGCAAACGTTTACTGCTTCCCCTGTCCATTCACCTTTATAACGAGCAACCCATTTTGACTTCTCAATCAATTAGAGGTCATATCTGTCATGGCTGTAGCATACCTAGGCACAAGCGGTGCAATTCCTAACAGACGGATGCCCTCAGCCTTATAATTATAAGATAGGCTTATTGTGCCAGGAGAAAGGGGCCCACTGAGATGGGTTAACATTGGGGATGTTGTTATTTATGTGTTATTCCTTGTGATGCCCGTTTAAAGTTGCCTGGGTGCCACTGGGCACATACAGTGCTATCCATGTTTATAGTTGGGGTGTGCGTATGAACATGATGGGAGTGATGTAGGTAGGTTTTGTGCTTTGGGGGGGGGGGGGATTGGCAAGAAAAATATTGTACATGTTCAATATTTAATAGTAAAAGGACTAGTCCCTTATTAACAAGATTAAGTAATTGCTCCTAGGAGTCACATGACACCAGTATCTCTCCCACTATCACAAGCACTTATACTAGTGTCTCCATGCCTATTGTATGTAAATTACCCCTACCAAGAATACAGCAGTGAAAAAGGGAAAACAATGGGCGATTCTCTAAGACTTGCAGGCATCAGTGATAATATGAGCTAGAAGGATTGGGTGTAACCATGGATGCACATTTGAATTTATTGGTCTGTTTCTAGAATGTGGTATAAATATGTCTGATGGTTTCAGTAATAAATATGTTATACTGGTTCACATAATTAATGTGTGTATTTTGATATTGATTCTGTAGTCCTGATTTCTGAAAAGAACTTACTCCAGCACTTAGAAAGATCCTTATGCTACACAAGACCACAGACATCTCTCAGTCTAACAGTTCTTCCTGCTGTGGGGAGAGGTTTAGGCAATAGGCTAGCTATATATAGATATAGATATATATATATATATATATATATATATATATATATATATATATATATATATATATAGATATAGATATATATATATATATATATATATATATATATATATATATATATATAATTTTTTTTTATTTATTTTTTATTATTATGTTTGCATAGTAGTTTTTATAGGTTTAAAAAAAAAAAAAATAGAGTTTGTTTTTCTTTTTTCTTTGTTTTATCCGTTGTATATTACATACACCAAAGACGGACTACTATGTATATTTTCTGCGGCATTCTGCGAATAAAACCTGTTTATCAACCCTGGTTTCCATCTCGTTGATTTGGGGTGCGTTTGAAGGATCCATGGCTGTTGAGACACTATCATTACAGCAAAACCGCAACATCAACAGGTGGTCATATCCACAGTACTAGTCTACCTCACTGCCACCGGGATTTTTGCACTGTGAGAACAGATCTGAATGGCAACCAGCCAATTGATAGATACATAGCATCTATCTGTCCACCATATAAAATAACATTTCTACATAAGAGAGACCAACAGCGCTCCAGACCAAACATTATCTTATAACATTTGGACTACTGAAGGGATTGTGCGCTTTTTCCACTCCACCTTTGCATTTCTCTTATCATACCCCATTTAACAGACAGGTTGTGGCAATATCCTGGAATGTTTTTTTTCCTCCACGGACTCCATGATTGCTATAAAATATTTTCCTTAAAATATCTCACTAGTTTAATTAGGAACGTTATTTACAATTTATTTAAAAAAATCCTAAAAATGCTATATTAACAATAATAGCTGTTTCTGTGCAATGTCATATAAGTCTCCCCTATTTGAATCAGGTATGTTAGGGGAAGTATTGGACTCATACAGTCCTATCCAAACCACACCAGCTAAGCCGAATTATGAGGTTTATGTTCTAATAGAATGTGGATACCTATTATTGCAAGCAGTTGCATCTGTCCAATTTTCTCATTGAAGAGAGAAGGCGATATTCACAATTTCACGGGTAACCCTAATAGTGCCCTCTGTAATGAACAAGGGGGATACAGGATCCTAGGTCTCAAAAAACAGAGACCTCCTAACTCAGAGGCTATGGTGTGCCCCTCCAATTATCTGTAGCCCTATAAAAAATACACAAGCAACAGGCCAACTAGATACTAATCAACTATGACACTCCATTGTCCAGAAACCACTAAGAAAAATATAAAAAATAAAATAAATAGATGATATATAAATTCATACTGCAAAAACAAAGGAACAGTTTTAGCCTCATATGTTTACCTCCAAAAAGGTGAGGATATATAAAATGTCCAACCAAAACAGACCACTAGAAAACTCCATTAGACGTGCAAAAACACCTGATCTATTGTAAAGTGGTATGGTAGTATGGTCACTAATATGCAATAACAAATTAGATTTATTCAGATTATTGCAAGAAGTTGATCAGATATCCACATTGTATTAGAACATAACCCTTATAATCAGGCATAGCTGGTGTGGATCATCTAAGGACTGTATGAGTCCAATACTTTCCCTAAAACAACTATCTAAAATATAAAATGGCAGGATTACATTGTTTAGTGATATTACCAGTAATTATGGCCAAGGGCGCATGACATTGTTGAAATGTAATTTTGTGTTGCTTGTACATTGTTATTTTGTATCCTAGATATATATATATATATATATATATTATAGGAGGGAAAAGAACTGTGCCCTGATGACGCTCTGCGATCCAGCCTGCATCCCATCTGCCACAGAGGCTTCTCATACACAAGTGCCCCCATCTCATATTTACTGGACCAGCTTGGCAAGGTAAGGGCCTGACAGTGTGCCATATGGACCAGACATTGTTTCATGTGTCACTAGGTGCATGTTGCATGTTTATCATGTATGTAGTGATAAACATGCAATGCAACACGCTCCCAGTGACACATGCACACAATGACAGTGACATTATATACAATATGCTCCTAGTGACACATGCCAGTCCCACACTGGCAGCCCCTTACCTTGGCAGACTCCAGCAAGCATGTCCAGTAAATATGAGATGGGGCGCGCGCATAAGAAGCCTATGTGGCAGATGGGATGCAGGCTGGAGTGCAGAGCGTCATCAGAGCGCAGTTCTCGGCAACCTGGAAACGGAGCGCTGTTCTCCAGTGCGTGAAGGATGTGCCATCATAGACTGTGGTGAAATATTGTTATCACAAATGACATCATTAGGCTCGGTCCTCACAAGAAAAATTGGGAAAATACTTCCAAATATTGTGAACTCATTTAGTCTTTTTTTCAAAGGCGTAAATGTCCAAATGCTTCCTTTACCTCTTTAAAGTTATCCTTGCTGCCAAGTTTATGGGGGAGAAAAATTCCAGGGACATGGCCTGAGAGAGGGATTCTCACTGTAAAAATGAGAAACGTCCCTGTTTGAGTATGCACTTGGAATTTACTTATTTATTGAACAGCTTGAAAGGGAGTTTACAATTTGTTATGTTGCTTTTGTGTCACAGGTGTACATGCCTATACAAAAGATCAAAATCCCTTATTAGATCATTTGGATTAATAAAAGTATATTTATCCCCCCAAAAAATTCTAATTGTAAATGATAAATTCAAAATAATTATATTTTTTTGACCAGGGACACTTTTTGTAGTGATAAGCACATACGCATATGAATAGCATATATGGCATGTTTGTAGACAGTCCCATGTTTACATCTACATACATAGCATATTTACAAAATAACACACACACAGCCCTCAGGGTCCGCATTCTACTTTTCCTTACCTCACTTGTTTCTTAAACTAACAATGCATTATCCTTCACTATATAATTTGCCGTCTAGATTTCCTGCCTTCTCCCCTCCAGACAGCAGCCTGCACAGGTCTGCACTCGCTCTCTCATTCTTTGGGACACAACCAAAGAACATGTTTCTTTTTCAGTTGAATGCAGATATACTCCCAAAAGTGCTAAAAAATACTGCTTTTCAGTGACCGAGAAAGTAAAATATAACATATAATGGGGCAATTGAGAGCAGAAATATATATAATAGCTTCACGTTCATTTGGCCACTGGTGAAGAGAGTTTTATTTCCTTTTAAATTACAAGACTGTATTATCATATTTACGCAAATCTAATGCTCACCTTTCGTGAAAAATTGGGTCCCAAATTTGGAGTGCGCATTAGAATCAATGGTGCTCTAGATTCAATGTTTTAACCCCTTCTTCGGTATTAAAATCACAGGCTTTATCTATGAAACCACTGAAAATTAGAGTAAGCATGAACGCTCAGTGCTATAGATCAATATGAGTATATGGTAGTATACAAGAACACTGGACCAACATTTCATTTAGAGAGGCAAGCATTAAAAGCTATGTACCTTTGTACTACTTTTCACTTGAAAGACAAGTAAATCTCTACACTCTAATTAAATGATTTGTCCAATATTTTTTTAAATTTATTTAAACTATAATAATCTTCTTACTGATCTATTTGTAAATCCAGTTCTGAATGCAACAATTCTTTGTATGAAAATGTGAATAAAAACCAAGCACACTATATTAATAATACACAAATAACCATTCCTAAAAGTATTACAACTTAATACATTATTTGTAAAAATTTAGTATATTTTTATTGCGTAAACTACAAAGCCATAAAACAGTGATTCATCTATTACAGCAGTGATGTATGCTTACAAATGTCAGCATCAAATGGAAACTAATTTTACATGATGCACTGTGCCTTACATTCCAAACACCTTCTAATATTTAGATAATGTCATTAAGATACTCGGATTATGTCAATGTGACATACAAAAATATTCTGGGTTAGTTAACATAAGAGCCAGAAAACAGAATGCCTGCTGCTTACCTCGTGTAGTGATGTTTTTCTACGTCCACGACAAAAGGAATGTGAACGAGTAGACAAAAAGGAGGTGGCCTAACCATACAGCTAAACTGTGCTACTGGCGCTGCGTGCCTTAACCCATCTTCTACAGTCACCCTGGAAACCAATTTAGCAAATGCTAACCTCATTCATAAATATGTACTCTCTGCCAGGGTGTTAAAGGTGCAGCAGCACAACTCATCCACACAATTGCAGTGAAGTCATGCACGTGTCACTGTACAAACTGCACGGTTACATAAAGCTGGGTATGGCTCATACAATATTGGTGTGCAGTAAGGCATCTGTGCTTCATAATACTGCCATTACATATTATTTAGAAATATACTTCTAATTCGGAGCCCTCCATCAAATCTCCCTCTGCTAAAGATAATCTCTAATCCTCCAACAATAAAAGCCACATTTGTGCTCATTTACATTTCAAAATAATATCTTAATTTTATGCTGCCCTCGGCCCTTTTCAATTAGTGCAACCACATGCCCTGGTTACTGTACCACCTTTTCTGTTGCTATGTTCCACAACAACAACAACAACAACAACAACACACACAAATCTACGCATTTATATTATACACACACACATCACAGATCACATTTGTGTTTTCATTTGAATATCTAAAATAAGTTAGAAAGCGTGTTTCCTGCTTAGAATTTTAAGAAATACAGATATTGCACTGCATTCCAAGAACCTGGGCAGGGACATGCAAAATGTTTCCACAAAAGGCTTCACTCTTGTAATCCAATACCATTTTAAACATGGCTTCCTTTAAACATATGCCTGTTGTAGTACACCGCTTTAAGCAAAGCTCAGGATGCAGTATATAAAAGCCAGAAAACCTACTCATGTACAGCTGTTTCAAGGCTGCTGCCTCTTAGAGTGGGGGCGGTTCCTAGCCTGTGTAGTAGATTTTGTTGATAGATGGTTTAACACAAAAAAAAAATAACGGTGGAGGTCTTCTATTGCTCTCTTGCCCACCATAAAGTAAAATGATTACACACACACACATTTTTTCATGCTACAATGTTGAGTAACTCAGAACCATCTCCCTTTCCATTAAAGTCAATGGAGAGGATTACCTCCCTGAGTAAAAAAAAAAAGTGATGAAATAAATCTGTGGAAGTGTGTGGCTTCCTTTAAAAATGTGCTGCCATATGCCTGGGCCTTGTTAGCCTAAAAATACAGCACAAAAAAAAACAAGAGAAAAAAAAAAAAAACACACAACAACAACAAAGTTTCACTCCTTACCACAGCAGCTTAGGATTCCAAACCATGACATGCAGATAATACACGTAAAATATCACCTTTTAACATGAATTTACTTTAATGAATCACAATAGAGTCATGGAAGCTCGGTTGTATCACAGATTTAAATAGCAGAAGTTTTATACATTACACACAGTTTTGTGTATGGGAATTATGTGATCTAAATTTAGAAGATTTACATTTACCTTGCTTGCTATAGAAAATAACTAAATGATAAAATGGAAAATGTGGGGAGAAATATACATGGAGTTAAAAATATAAGCATAACATTTTTTAAATTTCCAAAAACAATTTAAAGTGGGGGGAAAAAAAAAAACGGAGACAATTGTCACTAGAGGCTCAAAACCCACCTAACACTGGAAGCTTAAATGTTAAAGGGATATATCCAAATGTAATAAAAAAAACTCTGCATGGTAGAGTTTCTAAAAAAAAAAAAAAAGAAAAAAAGGAGATAAATTAATTTCACATTCAAAACTTTACAATAGATTTTCCAGGAAGCTCTTTTATTCACTTTATTAATTAAGCATGGTTAAAATCCGGAGATAACTAGGATAAACAACTCCACTTTCTACAGGGCCTATTTACCAAGCAGACATACATTTTAACACATACAGCCTCATTAAATTGCGATTTGGCAAGTTTTTAGTTTGTGAAAACCTTGCTTTTGGATAGAATTTCACTAAAAACTTCTGTAAAAAATATGCTCTGTGCTTATATAGAGCCCTTTTCAATTTGCCAAATCACAATTTAATAAGGCTGATAGTTCCTATATATAAAAAAAAATTAAAAAAATTAATGGGGATATTTAACTACACATTTTACATCCCCACTTGTCCCATATTGATAAATATAAAGTTTTTGATTGCAGGCACATTTAGTAAACTACTAACCGAACAAAATAATTATGGGCAACTGCTACTAGGAACATGTTTTGTCAAGAACACCTTTTCTACTTGCTTGTCTGTATTTGCTGAGAATATTGCTTAGTCTGCAAAGACTAATTATCTAAGACTATTAAAAAGTCATCTAGGTGCCTGATAAATAAATCAGCACCTACCTTCTGTCTACACGGTAAGGCTTTGCTAGAGATGTCTGTTGGCACAGTTTGCTAATTTAGCCAATTCATTTTCATTCTTGGAATTAAAATGCTTCATTTATGCAGCTTCTGTTAACGACTTACATGATTTGCATGTTTAAAAGGGATACAGACAGATGGGTTAGAAAAACACATACAAAACACTGTATGACATTAACTATATGGGCAGTGTAAACCATGTTTTACTCATAAAATAATCTATTAGCTTTTTAGTCGAGCTACACAATGTTGGCTCTGATTATTTAGGATGTCCCTGAAACCTTACTAGGAATGTCATCAATTTATTTGATAAAAATCAGTTGAAGAAGGTAAGTTACACTTCTCTGGGGATCTACTGAATTTATTTGATCTTCTATTGCTGGTGGTTATGGTGTGGATTCTGCCAGGGTGAGGTGCATTTAACTCATGGAACTAAAGATTACTTTATATTGAACTGGAGTTTACCAGACAGAGTGTAGTTGAACAGTACATCATATGATGCAGACCTTAATCTTCACCGCATTAGGAAAGAAGTTCTATGTGCCCTAGAATCTTAGAAACAAGCTCTCCTCATAGTACAGGACTTTAACTACCACCTAAGGCCTCCATTCTAATCCCTATATCATAAATTACACCATGTGCAAGAGCAAAGTAAATCTTCCGAGCTATGTTAATCACCCATCCCGGAAATATTGCAAGAGAACAGTTACGGCAAACTTTTCCACCGATCTTTACACTACCAAAAGATTATGAGTTAGACTTTGACACCAAAACCTTAATGCTAATAAGAGTTTACGAATCACTTGCAGCAGCTAAATAGCACCAAAAAAAAAAAAATTTGAAAAATGATGAATATTCATCATTGTGTGACACTTCATAGTCTAATGTACACATGTGTAATTAAAAACACATGATATTTAATTATTATGTCCGTTTCATTATACAACAAAGAGTAACACACAACCCAGGGGTTAAAACTTATCAGGAATATCTCTCTGTCTCCCTCTCTCTACATATACACACACACAATGTAACTATTGTAGAATTGTAATTTTCTATTGGTGTCTAGAGACATTTCTCATCCATAAAGCTTAGTTTGGTGAAATATACTGAGTGAACACACACTTCCTACACTGAAAATCGCTTGTGGACAAGCCAGGATGTGGGCTGATCGCTGTAATATTATATACTGCTCATGGGGGCCTAACGTCTTGATCTCCTACTCTGGACAAAACAAGTTGGAACCCTTGTCTCCTGGCCTATCCAGTTCTCTGCATAGAGATGGCGCTCATGGCAGCCACCACTATGGCGAGTCAAAAACAATCACTTTTTAAAATGGTGTAGCTTTTAAGCACCGATTCCTGATTATTCGGTTACTCCTACTTCTATTTTTCCAAGGTATTTGGAAAATAAATATTTTGAGAAAAATGTCCACACAAACAGATCTTTTTTTCCCTAAATCTCAACATGGAATCACCTACAAATAAAACTAAATTTGCTTCCACCCCCCAGTTCTAATACAGCAACCATTTTACACTACAACTCTTATTATGCATATCTTTGTACATAATATCTATTTGTACCCTAAGACGAGTTTAAGAAATCAAAATATAAAAAAAAAAAGTATTGTCCCTTCCCCACCCCCCCACCTTGACTTATATTGGAGGATGCAAACTTATAAATGGGACTGTCTCTTCCAAAACGGCGACCTTTTGAGAACTAGGTGGGGGAAAAGGATTTCCTTCTTAAGAAAGGTAATTTAAGTAAGTTTGGATAAAGCTTTTTTGGTCACTTAGGAGCTTGTATGCAAATCAGAATTTAGAAACATCCTCCAAATTTCCTGGCAGAGAATGGAATTACCTGTCAGTCCCAGCACAAAATAATTTACCAAAATAAATCTAACATGTAATTATAATTCAATGTGTGCAACTACAAGGAGCTTGGGTGAGGCTGAAATTGGACAAGTTTCGCAACAAAGAAGAAATTTACACAAGTCCTGGATCCTTTTATTGTCTGTTTGAGGATTCCATTTAAAAAAAGGGGATTACAATAATATTTATATACCCACACAACCAGTGCAAACAATATAAAATGTTTTGTATCACTGCACTGTAGGATACAGTAAGACTTTAATGAAATGGTTCTAGAGGAGCAACAAAAATGTAATTGGTATATAACCAGTTCTCAGACCTTAAAGTATTAGAATAGAATACAATCACTGATTCTACATACACAACAAACTGCAATAACATGTGAAGTGCTGGGGGGGGGGGGAGTCTTGGAGATTATAAACGTGTAAAATTACACAGAGTTCCCTATTGCTGTGCACACCTATTTGTTTACTAATCTCACATATGAGACAAATGCATCCTTAAAAATGTAACTTTTATTAAGTATAATAATTAAAAATTGTTATTTAAAAACATCCAGACGCTGCTACCATATCAGGATAGTTTTAAATATTGATATTATTTAGAGGTGTAGGTAATATATATAAGACACGGAGAAGAAGTGACTAGTGCATTATTTAAAAGTGCAGGTGCGAATATGAACTTAAAGCAATTGTCAGATATGGATCAGACTTTAATAATATTTCTGGAATCTATTAAAATAGTGATAGCTAGTAGCTCAGTGCTTGTCTGACAGTGCCCATTTCCACCTTTCTCTCTTAAAATTATATAATAGAAAAAAATATTATTTAACTGTATTGAACATCAGTATAGGGGATATATAACTTTTGTAACCTCTTTTTGGTATATCTAAAACTTGTTCGTTTTCTTCTGTATATTGATGGTATTGCTAGTAACCATTATTTATATGGAATGATAAACATCTTTACTTACACTATTTACATATTGCAAGTATATTGTGGAATATTTACCTATATTGTGACCTCATTCTGATTAAACTGAATAAATATCTTGATATTAGCAATATTAGTACTAAACATTCAGCAATTTAATTGACTATTTCCATATATTATATGAAATTTTATGAATGATTGTATAATAAACATGCATCCATTATATTTTTACTCCTATTTGATATTTTTTAATAGTTACTTAATACATTTCATTATTAGTGGAGAATCATTTACAGATATAGACATCTGTGATAATTTGACATTATATCACACATTTGAGAATGGACTGTTGTTACATGTCCTACTTTCACATTATGAGTCTTTGAGCTTTTGATGCATAATATGGAAGGTTCAACCATTTAAAAAACAGGACTGTCCATGTCAATAGTAAGAACTGGATATTTATATTCAGAATGTATATTTGTCAACTATATTCCCCACAAATGCTCTGCATCATTATATAGAACAGTTAAAATAACCTTCAAATTTTTAAAATGGTTTTACATGTTTTCTGTTTTGATTTTTTTTTTTTTTTTTTATGTTTAAAATGTTATGTTACGATGGCTTTTAATGTTACTCAAAATTATTATTTTGTATGACCAGAATTACAGGCTGCCTCTAAATGCTCATATTTTTACAGCAATAATACATTTCACGGTTCCCTTTCAGATGAAAATGTAAAAAGAACTCAAAGGAATCACACATATAGTTGTCAGTACGCATCACGTTACGATGTTGGTCACGCTGTTGCAGGCCAGCGGGACTTGGGCTGCAATGAGCGCCAAAGGTGCTCATTGCACGCAGAGCCTTGCAAAGCAAGGCAAGCAGTTGAGGCACACGGGACTTACGATCCGTCCATCTTAGGACCGAAACCCATACATGCACTGTCTGCCTCGCAAAATTACGACTTTAAACCGCCGAACCACAAAACCGAAAATACATGAAAAACACAACAAATATGCCTCAAATTAACTCACACACACACACAAAGCACAGTGGGAGAGGCAGGGAGCAAGTTAATTTGATGCACATTTGCCTTTTTTTTTTTTACGATCGAAAATCGGCTAAGCGAGAAAAAAAAATGTCTGCCGAAAAAATGCAAAATGACAAACGAGACCCAAGGATGTAAAACGAGCACAAAGGACATAAAAAGTAACTTGAAGGAAGTAAAAAAAGAGCCCTAAGCAGTAACACTTAATCTAAGCCACTAACATTTAACACAAGCCAGTAATACAACACAAGACAGTAACATTCAAGCGGGAGGCCTATAAACTACACAGGGGAGAGGCTTGCAATAAGCGCCAAAGGCGATCAGAGGGCCCATAGCCTCGCATTCTATGGCAAACAGCATTGCTAGCCTTACAATTTTACTCCCATCATTTTTGACGGCCAATTTCCTACTAAGCTTATATTTTTTGGTAGCAGCAATGTTGAGGAGACCATGAAATATAATATATAAACCATATATCTATGTTCCATGATGTAGAGAAGTATAGAGGAATCCCTTGTGCCTTTAACAGTTAATGAAGATTCTCTACTCTGGTGGAGCTCTAAAGGCCTGGATAAATTGGCTTAATTGATGACCTAATACTTACGTATGAACAATTACGAGACAATTATGGTCTTCCATAATTTTAACTATTGACGCTTGAAACACTTTGTTACTACTATAACATGAACCTATGGAAGCCCAAAGGCAAATTGGTTTACACATATCTGAAAAAAGAGGCTCCCCATAATGCGAGGCACCCTAGGCTGCTTATAAAAACACTTTTAATTCACCTTTAGAAACCCACAAAAAAGGTAAATACATAAGCGAATAGGAGACAAGATAAATAGAAAGAATCCGGGACTACTTTATCAAAATGGTCTCTCAATTACAGTATTACACCTCTATTAAAGTTCTACACAGAGTTTATATTACCCCAAAGTCCCACAAAAGTATTTGGAGAACCCAAATTGTTTTTGGGGTTGCTCTGTAGTAGGTTCCTTTATTCATGTCTGGCAAGAGCGCCCAAAAGTCCAATACATTTGGCAAACTATTATGCGCCTTACTTCAGAAATATTTGAAGTTCAACTTAAGCTAAATACCTTAAGCTAAAATGGCTACAATGCTTGCTGCTAAAAGCCATATAGCTGGTAAATAGAAGTCTGAAATGCTTAATTTACAAACAAACAATTAAAAAAGAAATTCAACTATATTCTAATAAAAAATAAAAAAAATGAGACTCGCCCATCTCTTAGCGGATTCTATTCCCATCTTTTTAATTACCTGGGATCCCTGGTTGAAATCTCCCTATAGTATCTCCCTGGAATGAAGACAAATAATTTATTAGCAAATATCTCTGGAGCTTTAGGATGGACTGGCAGAGGACTAGGATCTGGGCACGGCCTGTGGAGAGTTTACCAAAAAGGTACATTTTCTCATTTATACTATAATATTAAGAGGAAAACCGAAGATGAAGGGCTGCCGTTATTTTCTCCTTACCCCCACCCTCATTTATAATGTTATGCTAACCGCTTGAAAAAATTACTACAAATCTTTTCTAAGTTTGCATTTTGATGTGCAACGCCAAAATTCTTGTGATGTTCATATTATATGTGTGTACTGTAATACCTCTAAGAATTACATTTATATAACATAATGTAGATTTGTATATCAAGTTATGTCTCTTCTAAAATAGGTCTAGGAGGGAACCTTTTAAGGTAATTCTTAACCTTTTAACAGTTTAAAAAAATGGTATCTTTCGACCCAAATACAACCAGATGAATCTAACTCCAAAATGAAAAATATATGAGGTTATAGGCCTCGTAATTGACAATTTTTGGCCCTCTCGCATAAGAATGTTTCTTGTCCCAAATGGGGATGTGTTGCAAACTCAGAGACCGAAAATGTCCATCTTACCCCTTAATGGTTAGCGATAAAAACCCAAGCCAATGGAACCAACCCTAAACAGAACATACACTAAAAAAAAAAAAAAAAAAGACACACAATATCAACAATTCCAAACACACCTCCTATTATATTCAAAACACATTATTAGTGAATAATCCCTTGGTTATTGCTTGAGAACCAGATCTGTCCATTACAATGCATATTACAGGTACACATTTAGCTTTTATAGACTGTATATTCAGTTTTTATTATCTGCCGTTTGTTTTCTGTACCATAACACAGATATTCTCTTTTATATATCATACAAATGTTAGAACTTTTGTTGGATATGTCATTATAGTTGCCATAACATTACTGTGTTAATAATTAATACATTTAAAATAACAATATTGTTGGGTGTGGATTAAATCAGGATCTGATGTGTCCAAAGGGCAATAAGGTCTTTCTAAGGTTTAGGAACCATGTCAGTAGCTGGCTAAAAAATTTTTTTATAGTGAGCTGTGGGCAACTTACATAATAGATGAGGGTATCTAATATATCCCAAAGGAAACCCTATGCATAAATAAATAAATAAATAAATAAATAAAGGAAATGTACAGAATCCTAGTGTGATCCTTGTCAAGTATATGGAAAATGTACAATTATTAAAAAGGTTGGGCTTAGAAAGAACCTCCATCTACCTTCTATCCTGGTCTACTAACTGGAATGATTTATATAAGCTGCTCATGTTCCCAGTCCATGACAAAACTTCACATTCGCCATAATCCACATTCCTAAGCACAGCTGTAACTATGACCCAAACTCGATGCCTAACCTGAACCCAAATCCCTAACCATACCAGTTTCCACATAACGGTTCGATAACATTAGCAAGGCTCAAATTTAAAATGTAGTGTTTTCATTTAAAACTAATTAGTAATAAAGTAATTTGTTGACAATGTTATTGTTTATTTTATGCACAACTAATTTTTCTTAGTGATAGCAAGTAACATCCAAAATGCATGCAAATTAACAGACCTTGAACCCAACATTACACATAATCATTACAAAACATTCACAGTTAACATATTCAAGGTTCCTCACAGATCTACGACTGAACGATGACAATCGAGTCCTTGCAAAATTACACAAATAGCATTAAGTTTCAAATTCCTGAATAAAAATGTATTTCAGGCAATATACACCACGCATTTCTAACACTTGCCAATTCAGATATTTACATTCTAAAATGACATCTAACAACATCTCAGATCCTCCAAGAGACTACTGATTCTCCTCTATCAGATGCATTCATAATCCATGAAACTTAAATATGACTTTTAGCCTCACTCTGCTGAGAATACGCAACTTGAGTTTTTGAATTGGACTGTGAAGGCAGCCAACACTATTTTGGTAGAATCTTGGTTGGTTGAAGCTCAATTTTCTTTTAATCTGATAGCTCTGCCCTATAATTGTGACTAAGCTTATATATATTTAAATTTAAACTTAAAGTGTAAGTAAGTAACTGCACCCAATTTCCCAACACATCAAATCTAGCATTGCAGTACCTAGGAATGTTCTGCAGCATTACAGCCTCTGACTTTGTGAGCTGTACAGTGGAAGGAATACAACTTGCAGGTTCTATATATATATATATATATATATATATATATATATATATATATATATATATATATATATATATATATATATATACACTAAACAGAATTGCTCAAATCTCTAACCAGTCTATTGGTGCAGATATGATTTAGGGAGCTCACATGCTTAACCTCCGATTGAAGTATAAATACCACTATCCATCATTGCCAGTGTGACTTATGTAGAACACTTTGGAAATGTAAGATCAATGCAAATCTTCTCCACAGCATAACAATGTTCTAGAAGAATCTTAGAACCTCTGGCCCACAATATCGAAGTCAATAACCAGCCTGTTTAGGCTGAGTGAAGAAGTCAAACACCATTACCTCCTGCCCCACACAAACGGTACTCATCCGAGTTATATTAAGCATTTGTTTATGAAACGCAAGAAATTCCGATCTGTGCAATGTTTTGAAACAAAATAGCAAATACAGTGGATACTTCAGTAGCCATTTTGTCTTGTGACATACCAGACTTTCATTTTTAAAGGCATGTGGTGCTGCGAAATCCTACAAAAATATGGTAATGAATAAGATAATATAGTCATCTTAAAACTGTTGTAAAGACATGGAAATTAAAGCTGAACCAATAAACATATATATTTTCAATAACCCCCTACCTTAATTCCTTACAGCAAAACCCATATTGGATGTGGGGGAATACTAGTGGAGAATGAATGGTTTAGAATGACCAGAGCAGCCATAAGTAGGGTCAGATTAAAAACGTCAACGAGCCATGACGTCACCAAGACAGGCCTCTTATAATAAGAGGACCAGGTACTACCTCTGCAATGTGAAAATGTTACTATTTAACAGAAAGCATAAACAAACGTTTTCTGAAATTAATGAAAATTGATTTTTAGACAGAAATCCTACAGGGAAAAGGTTACATTTCCCCCTAAAAAAAGTTTTATTTGCAGATAGTGACAAATTTATGTTTTGTCCAGTGGTGGTTGTTCTCATGGCGTACCAACAACATCATTTTCATAAACAGAAGAAACCCAGAACAGCCTATTCAGCCTTTGTCAAGGATTTTGTCACACTGTACCAATAGCAATAAAATCAAATACAGCAGCGGAAAATACAAACTGGTACACTGACAAAAGCTAGTGCAAAGGTGGACACAATAACAAAATGCAATTTGAATATTTCTATAAGAATAATTTATATATATATATATATATATATATATATATATATATATATATATATATATATATATATACATACATACATATATACATATATACACACACACATACATACATACATATACACACACACACACATATATATACATATATATATATATACACACACACTGCAAAAGTATTCACCCCGTTGACTTTTTACCTATTTTGTTAAATTACAGCCTTATGGATCACAACAAAATAGTCTAAGTTGGTGAAGTGAAATGAGAAAAATATATACATAAAACTATTTTTTTAGAAATAGAAAACAGGAAATTGGCATGTGCGTATGTATTCACCCCCTTTGTTATGAAGCCCATAAAAAGCTCTGGTGCAACAAATTACCTTCAGAAGTCACAGAATGAGTGAAATGATGTCCAACTGTGTGCAATCCAAGTGTCACATGATCTGTCATTGCATATGCACACCTTTTTATGAAGGGCCCTAGAGGCTGCAAAACCTAAGCAAGAGGCACCACTAACCAAACACTGCCACGAAGACCAAGGAACTCTCCAAACAAGAAAGTGACAATGTTGTTGAGAAGTACAAGTCAGGGTTAGGTTATAAAAAATATATCCAAATCTTTGATGATCCCCAGGAGCACCATCAAATCTATCATAACCAAATGGAAAGAACATGGCACAACAGCAAACCTGCCAAGAGACGGACGCCCACCAAAACTCATTGACCGGGCAAGGAGGGCATTAAATCAGAGAGTTAGCACAGAGACCCAAGGTAACCCTGGATGATCTGCAGAGTTCCACAGCAGAGACTGGAGTATCTGTACATAGGACGTCAATAAGCCGTGCGCTCTATAGAGTTGGGCTTTATGGCAGAGTGTTCAGAAGAAAGCCATTACTCAGCAAAAAACAAAATGTCACGTTTTGAGTTTGCGAAAAGGCATGTGGAAAACTGTATGGAGAAGGGTCCTCTGGTCTGATGAGGCAAAAAAATTTAACTTTTTGGCCATCGAAGAAAAAACGCTATGTCTGGCGCAAACCCAACACATCACCCAAAGAACACCATCCCAGTGAAACATGGTGGTGGCATCATCATGCTGTGGGGATGTTTTTCAGCAGCCAGGACTGAGAAACTGGTCAGAGTTGAGAGAAAGATGGATGGTGCTAAATACAGGGATATTCTTGAGCAAAACCTGTACCACTCTGTGCGTGATTTGAGGCTAGGACGGAGGTTCACCTTCCAGCAGGACAATGACCCCAAACACACTGCTAAAGCAACACTTGAGTGGTTTAAGGGGAAACATGTAAATGTGTTGGAATGGCCTAGTCAAAGCCCAGACCTCAGCGTTATTCTGAGCTTTTCCTTGCCAGTTCTTAAAATGACACTTTTTTCACCCCTTTCTGGTCTACTGTCGTATTGCTTGGAATGTCAAAAAATACGGGGGTCTCCTCAGCATTGCCCATCTGGTCTAATGGGTATGAGTGACGCTGCCGCAATTGGATGACATACTGCTGGAAACTAGTCAGTTTCTCCTCAAAATCTGCCGGCAGTTTCTGTGCCAATGAAGTGCTTTGTCGAAGAGCGAAACCCTTTCTCTGCATAAAACGACGGCACCAACCAATGCTTGCACAAAATTCCCTCTCATTTATTTTTAAGGTCTTTGCAATTTCTAAGGCTATCAGCTGGATTACTTCACGTGAAATTGGCATCCCATCTTTTCTCATATCTTGAATGTAGAAATAAACCCCAGCTTCAAGTTCTGGATATTTGCCTTGTTTTGGTCCCCTGAAAGATTTTCTGGTGGAAACTGAATTTTTCAATTTCCCCTCTGAGGCAACCCAACGTCGCACATTAGATTCATCCAATCCATATTTTTTTCCAGCCTCTCTGTTGCTTGTGGTCTTTGCATAATTAACAATTGCAATTTATAAACTTGCATCATAACTACGCCTCATTCCTAGCCTTGTTGATGCTTTTCTCTCCAAATGATCAGCCATTGCAAGAAACAGGCTTTTTAACATGCACTGTAACTTCTTTTGCAGGTTACAGGCCTTACAGGATGCTAGAATCACTAAAACCAGAAATTGCTATTCAATTGCTACAATTTAGTCACATGCACGCAAATCGGCTGTCATTTTTTCCACGGTCGTGAATATAAGCCGCACCTATAACTCGCAAGCGCAAAAAAAAATAAAAATAAAAATAAAATCGGAAAAAAGGTGCGGCTTATATTCGGACCAATACGGTAAATAGAGTCTTCAGAAATACAGACCGAAAACATATTTTATGTCCATGGCTTACACAGTTACCAATATTGTTATTTTAGTACATAGTTGACAAACAAGTGTCTTTCTTCTTGAACCATAGAAGTGGTCTTTTAAATTTACTGTATAATACGGTATACTATAGAGCACCATAGTCCTTTAGTGTCAGCTTCTAAAACGTTGATAAGTTTATTGCTGTAAAACATTAACACTTGGAACTAATGGGATAATATTTAACTGTGCTTTCATTTTAAAGTTTGTTCTGTCTCTATCAGTACAGAACATGTATTTAGCAGCTGAACAAGAAAAGCACTTGCAGGTGGTAGACTTTGCTCTATATAGTCCCAGCAATCCAAGCTACTATTTGGGATTTAGAAGTTCTGTGGAATATATATTGCTAAAATAATTGTTGCATTGTCAATGGAAAATTCCTGTATTATTTGTACAAATTCCACCCAAAATTAAGTTTTTTTTATTTAAAAAATTGCACTATTTGAGAAGATTGCAGTGGTCAAAAAAAAAAAAAAAAAATGCTCCTTTTGAAGAAATATATTTGAAAATAAAAAATTACAGCCTCTAATTATTACTTTTATATGCAAGTATGCTGCTGTGGAGTCTGCCATTTTAGTTTAGAGTGATGAACTTCAGGGTAGGCGGAGATTTTGAATACACAGGAAGTTTGTATCTGCACAATGGGAAGGTGGCAGATATATTTTCCCGTGAGCTCATTAGCGCTAATGAATGCTCATTAGTTACAAGGACGCACACTGTTGAGCAGCTGCTTGAAACAGGCTAAGTACATACAATGGGAGCTTGCTTAGAAATGTGACAAAAATATAAATGTGGTGTTGGTTTTGATTTTTCACTTTTGAACAACATTTGCACAATAACATGTAATCACTTTGGTTCTTTAGAAGTTATGGAACTTTCCTATTGTTCCACTTACTCCTTCATATTTGTAGAGAAATGAAGAGGTCTGTTTAATTCCAGTTTTTGTCACTGACACTTCCCTCTGAGAGCTGATAGGGCTCAAAATTCATGAGCCAGTTCAAGAGCCAATCGAATGGCAGCTAAGCATAGAGCATAGAGCATGAAAGTAACTATCACAGTTTCTGAGGCAGCTTACATCAGTTAATATACAGCTGTCTTGTAGCATTAACATGATAAAACATTGAGACATATAATTGAACTTCTATAAGTGAACTTTTTGGGTGGCACGATCTTTGGGCGCACCACACGCGAGTGCCGTCATCTGCGCGCCGTCAAAAGCGCACATCAACAGCAGCGAGCCTGACAAAAGGAAGCAGCGACACCAGCGCGTCCCACAGATCAGTGACAGGTAAAGAGCTTGTGTGGGGATGTGTATATGGGCAGTGGGATAGTTAGGGGATGGATGTGTATGACAAGCCAAATATATCTGCAAGCCATTAGTGGCTGCGGAGGTAGGTGTAGCACAAAGTTTTTCATATTGAAATAGCATACACATCCATCCCATAGCTATCCTCACATCCATCCAAACTTCTACCCCCTGGCCATCCACATACCCATCCACACATCCCCACACAAGCTCTTTACCGATCACTGATCTGTGAGAAGCCCTGGTGTCGCTGCTTCCTTTTGTTAAGCTTGCTGCTGTTGGTCTGCGCTTTCGACGACACGCAGATGAGGGCACGCATGTCTGGTGCGCCCAAAAGGACAGTGTGCCGAAATGGTTATGCAAGAACAACTTCTGTTTAGGTAAAACTTACCCTTTGAATTTAATTCAAATTAAAATTGGAGCACACTATTGTATTGCTTTAAAATACATTTGTTGGTGAACGGTAATCAACTCAACTTTAAACAGTACAGGATTATGCAGAATTGAATTAAATGGTAATTGTGTTATACTCAAGTTATTTTATATTCTTAGATATTTTCTATTTTGAGTGTGCTTGGCTTCTGGTAACATGATACAGGTCCTTAGATAAAAATACATGGGATAAATGTTCAAAAAAGACAGAAGCCACTTCATTCTTCCAAAAATGTCTATGCCTACAGGCAGGGCCCGATCCACCTTTTTGGAGCCCCTAGGCATTGAAATAGAGGAGCCCCTGCGAGTGAGTACACAAGGTATGCACAGACCCATTTTGCCTTTTCTGTATATGTAAGTTTTCCTGTTGTCTTGTTCTCGGTTGTTACCCCCCGTAGCCAGTCTATGAACTGCAACATATTTTTATTGATTTTTTTTTTTAAAGCCAGGAACAATTGTTTTTTTTTTTTTTTAAGAAGTTGCGTCCCTCATATGGAAGCACCCCTGGGTGGCTGCCTAGTTGGCCTAATTGGTAATCCAGCCATGCCTACAGGGACATCAGAGATTAGCAGTGATTGTTGCCGATATGTGTTTCCTGATCTTGAGATAAAGTACTTCAATTTGCAGAACCATGCGCATATTAAGTAATTAGATTAGATTAAGTAAGGTCATAAAGCCACAATTGGGAAGAGAAGCTGCCTATAATTATTATGCAGTCAGACTGAGGTGTGTAGAGGCAGGTGGACCATACTACTAGGGCACTGATGGTTTCACTGCAAATAATCTATCATTGTAAATCCTTCCTTACTTTTTCTCACATGGCAAATCCAAGCCCATTTAGCTAGCCTGAGGGTTGTAGTTTAGCACTACGGCTATACCGATTACAGAAATCTTGTTCTAAAATGTTTGTTTCCTTTTTTTGTATTGTTTGTTTTGTAGGCGTTTCAAATGCCTGCCTTAATTTATTATCGTGCCTCCGCCCATACAACCAAATAAAATACGTGCACATTACACAGTGCATAGCATAAACTGGTTTATAAAAAACACATGACAGCTCTGCTTGTTTAGACTTGTGGCTAATAAACATGCAGTTGGTAGATGCAGAGGCACTTTTATACTAAGCATTCAAATTAGATCAATTAACTAAGGCTCCAGAATTAAAAATGTATTGCTTTAGAATGACTGAAGCCAGTGACAATTTATGTAGCATATGTAAAAAAAAATCTGGACTACCTGCCTGTAGCCTTCATCTGCCCTTGTTAGATGAGGAGACAACCCTTTGTAGTTTTTGTTAGGAGTGAAGCCACACCTAGGGCCACTATAATGGTCAATTTTTTATAAGTGGAAGCAAAGTATAAACCATTTTTTCAATGAATTGTCAAAAATAAATATTATATATTTATATATATATATATATATATATATATATATATATATATATATATATATATATATATATATATATATATATATATATATATATATATTCATATATGTATTCCATATGAAACCCCTCCCCCCCCCCCCACAAAACACAGCTTTAAAAACATTTAAACATTTAACATTTAAACATTAAAGTGATTTCCTCACTTCTGCATGTTATGAACGACTTAGTATTGTGGCAGAATGTACCATCACTTCCCAAAGACGTACAGTGCAGCACAATCTAAGTAAATTACGAAAATGCTATCAAAGATAAGCAATTTGTAAAAGATAGAAGCTACAGCAAAAAAAAATTGGAGGAAACCAGCTATATTTAGTCTAAGTACAAAAAAATATAAACATGTTTTAATTATCATATCAACTGAAAAGCCATTTTTACTGATTTATACAGCAACAATTATATATAAAGCTGTTCCATTACATTGACACCTTAAAAAGGAATACTGTACTACTGCATTTACATATAAAGCTCATATGTTTATTTGCTGTGCATAGGCTATTAAAAACTAGTATGTTGTTTAAAAATAAATGCCCCCCCCCCCCCCCCGCATCAGAAGGAAAAAGAAACAGCTTGAAATCAGAGTATCTCCTCCTACCTGTGACTAATAGGGATCATTGCCAGATTTACTATCCAAGTAGAAAACACACATTGTAAAAGCCAAAAAAATAAATAGATAATAACTTACTGTTTTTAATAGTCTCTACACAGCACAGAAACATATTATCTTTACTTCTACTTGTGGTACAGTGGTCCTTGAAGTAGATACTGGAACCAGGTTGCTCTACTCCATGGCTCCCTTAAGCACAAATCTTAGTAAAGTTCACATCACACTTAGAAATATAACCTGGAAATTAGTGACCAGGAAAAGGCAGATGAGCTAGATAGGTTCTTTTCTTCGGTACACACAAGGGAGGTACCAGTGGTTGGGACACCGCAACAAAATAGGGGTACACTACCATCACTAAATAATTGGTTAATGCAGGAAGAAATCCAAAAGAGATTGGAGAAAATAAATGTTAATAAAGCCCTGGGTCCTGATGGAATACATCCAAGGGTACTGAGGGAGCTGGGTTCTGTAATAGCCAAACCATTATATCTTATCTTTCAAGACTCACACACACACACACCACAGGGTCTCTACCAGATGACTGAAGAAAAGCAGATGTGACACCTACATTTTAAAAAGGGAGCAAGAGCAAATCCAGGGAATTATAGACCAGTGAGCCTCACTTTTGTAGTGGGGGAAGCTTTTAGAAGGGTTAATAAGGCATAATATACAAGAATATGTCTATTTGAAAAGGATTATAAGTAAGTCAACATGGATTTATGAGGGATAGGTCAAACAAATCTAATTAGTTTCTATAAGGAAGTTAGTAGGAACTTGGATCATGGCAACTAACTCAGTGGATGTGGTCTTTTGGGATTTTGATACAGTGTCATATGGGAGACTATTGTGCAAACTAAGGGATACAGGAATTGCAGTAACTATCTGCTCATGGATTGAGAGCTGGCTAAAAGACAGGAAGCAAAGTGTTGTTGTAAATGGAACATACTCCAATTGGACTAATGTGGTAAGTGGGGTTGCTCAGGGTTCAGTATTAGGTCCTCTCCTTTATAACATATGTATTACTGATTTAGAGGTGGGACTAGAAAGTAGTGTGTCCATTTTTGCTGATGACATAAAATTCTGCAAGGTAATTAAATCAGATAATGATGTGCTTTCCCTCCAAAGGGATTTACATAAAATTGAGGAATGGGCATCTAAATGGCAGAAGAGATTTAATACAAATAAATGTAAGGTTATGCATCTGGGAAGGAAACATAGCCATGCAATTTATAATCTTAATGGAGCAAATCTAGGTGTATCAGATATTGAAAGGGATTTGGGAGTGCTTGTGGACAACCACCTAGGTAACAGTGCTCAAAGCCAAGCAGCAGCTGCAAAGGCAAATAAAATATTAGCATGTATTAAGAAGGGTATAGAAGCAAGGGAAGAAACTATAATTCTGCCACTATACAAGTCTCTAGTATGCCCTCATTTGGAATATGGAGTACAATTTTGAGCACCACTTCATAAAAAGGACATTTTTAGAACTGGAAAAGGTACAGACGAGGACAACAAAACAAAAAGGTGTCTAAGAGGAGATATGATTACCTTATATAAATACATTCAGGGTCAGTATAAAGATCTGTCAAGGGAGCTTTTTGTGCCAAGAGGTTGTCAACTGACAAGAGGACATCCCTTGAGGTTAGAAGTAAAAAAAGATTCCACCTCAAAGAAAGAAAAGGGTTCTTCACAGTAAGGGTGGTTAATCTGTGGAATTCTCTAACAGAGGAGGTGGTGACAGTGGATTCAATAAATAACTTTAAAAAAGGGGACTGGATTTATTTGTAATTAAAAAGGGAATTCAGGGTTATCCTGGACAATTAGAAAGTATTGATCCAGGGAGAAATTCGATCGCCAGTATCTGGGGTCAGGAAGGAATTCATTTTTTTTCCCCCTTTGAGACGATTGGTTAAATTTCACTTTTTTTTTTTCTATTTGCCTTCTTCTGGATTAATTAATAAATAAAAAAATAGCTGATTAAAAATAAATTAATAACTAATCTGCATATTGCAGATCAGAGAAGGTTGAATTTGACGGACTGAAAGTCTTTTTTCAACCTTAATTACTATGGGCCTCATTCTATTAGCGGCCGCAGCCGTTGCGGGGCCGCAAGGACCGGCCGCAAGCTATTCTGCTATTCTATTCCCTTACGGCCGGGGACTCCGGCAGGCTTGCGGCCGGTGCCTTGCTATCTCTTGCGGCCGATCGCGCCGGAGGAAAGCCTTTGATCTAAAACGGCCGCAAGAGATTTGCAATTCAATTGCTCCGGGAAACCTCTCTGCAAGGCTAAAAGCGAGCCGCAGTTACTTGCAGGAAAAAGGTCTCGCTAGCACCAATTAAGCACATAAAATAGCTCAAATAAAGCCATCCTGCACTTTGAGAAGACTATAAAGGGATTTTAGGTGTTAGAAAAAATAGCACATAATTATCCTGTACTCAAATCCGTAAAATATTTAATTTTTAATATCCGTAAAATATCCATGTAAAAAGTCCAGAGTGCTTGGAGCACCTCAGACACACCCCCGCCGCAGCCGGCAAATAAACAGTTAATTTGAACTCGGGTTTGGGCAGATGTGCAAGCTTGAGAGTGGGTTCCTTTTATTCCTCATGTCCCCCAATATGATCCCTAGCATTTACAGAGCTGTACAGTGCAGGCTTGAATTTATTTTTGAGTTTTTATATTTCACAGTTTACGGCCGGTTCCAAGATATGCGGCCGGCCGTAAGAGGAGATCCTTGCGGGGCCGTATAATAGAATCGCGAGTTAACTGAACCCTCGCAAGGAATCGCAGCCTTACGGCCGATTTACGGCCGATAATAGAATGAGGCCCTTTGTAACCTTAGCAAAAGAATGCTTGAAATGTCCGTAACTGGGACTGGGAGTGAAGTTGCAAATTAATTGGAGCCATATTTTGAGTTTTTCATTGAAGAAAAAAAAATTTGGCTAAGCAAGGGAAAAAAATGGCAAAATTCTGAAACTGAAGAAAAACGAGGCTCTGCAACGCCAGGCATGCAGAACTTAGAAAATACACAACGGCGAAAACAGTAACACTTACACTAACACTAACAACGCCAGGCACGCAGGACTTTGAAATTAAAACCAATGCAGGTGCTCAGAGGAGCAAAACCCTCACATTGTATGGCAAACAGCATTGCCAGCCTAACAATTGTTTTTCCTGTTATTTTTTGACGGGCATAATAGAATATAAAAAGAGGAGTAAGTGGAGTGATAGAATAGAATACATTTTATGTTTCTAACAAAACCCATTAATACACATCTTTAACTCTGATAAGTCACATTGGGGACAGTACAGTGATTAATAATATTGCAAAAAGGCAATAAAATGTTACAGATAATATCTTTACCAAGTCAAGAATATTTATAACCTAGACTTGGGGTACATAGCGTGAACAAATGTTCACAGTTTATAAAATGAACTCTTTATTTTTGTGCATAATGCTCATAGAGGAAACCTTCTGTAATCTACATACAGCCTTATTAAATTGCTATTTGAGCCAGTTGAATAGGGCTTTATATAAGCACATAGCATATTTTTTTTACAGAAGTTTTTAGTTAGCGAACTTCTATCCAAAAGCAAGGTCTTCACGCACTAAAAACGTATGTAAAATAGCACAGAGCATATTTAGAGCCCTTTTCAATTGGCCGAATCGCAATTTAATAAGGCTGATAGTTGGGTTAGAAATTAAGAATCCACACTACTGAACCACTTCTACAAATAAGAAATGAGACAAACCACAGGAGACTGAACAGAAATTATTCCAACATTGGCATGAACATGGAAGCTGCACGCTTTTTATGGCATCCTTATTTTGGTGCAATTGTAAAAATATTGCAGAAAATCACCTTTCTAACATTGGGACATAAGAATCTGGTAGTTGTTTACATACTGATCTACATCACGCTCGCATTTCCAGTCTTGAATTCCTTTTGAGCATAAAATTGGACTACTGTAGATTTCGAAAAAATGTATGTCTTTGTGAAGCATATAATGAACTAAAACATTATTCAGATAAGTTTTAGCAGCAAACAAATTGTCCTTCCATACACATGCTCAGTAGAAGAACCGCAGTTCCCACATGCCCTGCTCTGTAACCTCCCTCTCATGCATCAAAAAGTAAATATTATTGTGTATTGCAGCTTCCACCAACTATTAGAATCTGCTAAAATTAAGATTTTCTATTAAAAAAATGTTATGCAAACGGTTTGCACATGTATTAATGATGTTAGTTTGTTGGATATTTAACAAACATTAACGTTTCCTTGTGTGAGAGGAAAAGAGAGAAGGAAATTGAAAACCGTCAGCATAGTAATTTATTACCATCCAAAGATGTTGTGGCTGGTACTAGCTATCAGCGACCACTTGTCACAGACAGGAACATTCCATTTATAAATCTCATATTTTGTCAGAGATGGTGATGCACTTAACCAAAGAAACCAGAATACATACATATTAAATCAAACAAATAAAACGTAATTGTTAACTCTGATAGAGTACTGAGCTAGACACTAAAAGTAAATTATGTTGCTGCTCAAGTTGAACGGGTAAATCAACATTTTAGATTTGCTTCAGCCATCCAACAAGTATCTTAAAGTGTAAAACTAAATAACCACACATCAAACCTACAGTAAATGCAGTATTGGTGGATTTAAAAAATAAAACAAAAAAAAATAGATTTTTTTTTTTTTTTACAGTGGTGAAAATAACATTTAACAGAATAAAAACCAAACATACAATATGCATAGTATAACAATTAAAAAAGGTATGTGTTTTACTTGTGACACAAACATCTGTGTACCATTACATTTATGTTTATACTGTATGTTTCTATGTAAGAAGGTAAATAAATGCAGGAATAATACACCTGTACCAGCTGCTTGAGATTGCCAGCATCCTGTTTGAACAGAATAATGTGGCAATGGAGATGGGTCACCTCTGTGGGTAAACTGGAAAGGTAGTGCAGATCTAAATATGGTTGGCTTTATATAAAAGAACAGAAAGACAGAACTTTAGAATTCATTCTAATAAACTTCAGAATTCAAAAAACTATTAAAAGAAAATCTTTAGGTTTTCGGGCATTTCAAGAAAAATACGGGAACAAAAAAAAAATTGCCATTTTTAATCAATGCAAATCTCTCATTTTAAAACACTAAAAAATGTAAAAAGGTCTAATGTTATACACTTAAAATGTTCAATACATTTCTTATTTTTTGCACCTGAAAGAGGGTATTTGTAAAGGCTTCATGGTGCGTTTCCTTTAAATGAGAGGTTTAGAATATGATATAGGAGTTCATGCTAAATGTTTTCCCCTACAGTGAGCAGATAAAAGACTTGACAATATTCAAAAATGCATAAAAGGTTTGTTTCTAACTGCAGAGGAGAATCCCAATTCCTATGCAATTCCATGATGTCGCTTTTCAAGCTGGACCAGTCACTACTTTACAAATACCACATAACAGGATAGGAACTAAAAATGCTTATTTTAGTATATAGGCTTATGGCTAAAACACAAAACCCAGAAAGGGAGCAATCGGCTAAAAAGTGACTGACTGACTAAAATGAGACAGCCACTTTAGCGCATAGAGTCAACTTGAATTTAAAAAAATATAATAAATAAAATTAATTATTTGCTTCAAAAGGTTCACTAGCCATTTATTTAGTGCCCTAATGCAGGATCCTCAGTTGCACTAAATACTATTTTGACATTTACACAGCTATGATGTATAAATACCTATTCAGATTACATAGAATTACAAAGATTATATACAATTAATCTGTTACTTGGCTGACAGATCATTCTTCAGAATATCCCACTGCTGATGCAGGGATCTGCACACATATTTTTCTATATTAACTAAGTTTGTGCTTCTTTTTGTTTTGTACGTCTGCAGCTTGAATATTCCTTATGTGGGCAATACAACCCTTTTACAGGTAGCCCCATCCGGATCTCTGGAATGTGAAATATCCTTCTTTCACTGCCACCACCTCATAATTCGCATGTAACCCTTCTTCCTCCGAAGAATTACTCCCTTCATTAGGTGCTCTCTTAATTCATGCCAATGTGATGTACTTTCAATTGAAAACACATTAATGCTTCAGCAATATACGGAATTAACACAATATGGAAAATCTTAGAGGAACATGTAACCAATTTCTCCCACACTTACATGTAAAGTTGGTTGATTTGTTTAGGAAAAGTAGTAAATCTATTGCCAGCTCTGTGTGGCTGCATATTTGAGTTTAATATATAGCTTTTACAAGATGAAACACTCTGGGATTTCTCATGGCTGACATGACATTTAGCTGCCGGCAGTCTTGTCTCCTTCACTAAAGAGGCACTAGTGTCAGTTTTACCCACTAGGGGGTTCTTCCACCTCGTAAATAATTGTGCATCCAGGCACAAAACAAAATAAGTCATGCTAGAGTGCCCATGATGAGATTTTGCAAGTCACCAGCAAACAAGACATTTTAGGGACTTACACATCTAAATAGCTGAAGGAACCTGCTGGTTCCTGTGAAGGAATCGGTTTGCCTTTGGAATATGGTTTGTGAAAGGTATTAGCCACCTTTCACCAAAAAAAAACAACAACAAAAAAACTCCACGACATACGGTATTCTTATTTTGAATCACTTCACTAATATATTGTTCTCAATGCACAGCATAACACATACCAATTATATATTTCCAGTGCATACAATCTAATTAATCCAATATTGCCAATTACTCAATGAAACACCAAGGTTGTTCTCTCCAATTCACCCAACCTCCCCCCATCACTTACAGATCCATGGTACTTTCTCTTATTAGTGCAGTGGCTGGCAATGTCAGTCTTCAAGTGCTGAAAGCAGGTTAGAGTTTCAGGATATAAAAAGGACCCCCTTAAAGGAACCCCATGGTACCTCAAAATTACCCTGTAACTACCATGGGGGTTTATATTGATGCCTGTGGTATCGAACATTAATTTTCTAATATAATGAGGGTCTATATACCCCATTATAAAAACTAAAAGTATGGTAAACATATGAACTACATTTACAACAAAAAAAACCATTACATTAAAACATTAACTACAGAAAATAGACGCACATTAATAGAATTGCAATAAGAAAAAAAAAATTAAACCTGTATGTGATCAAATTTATACCTGCCTACCCTTAATGCCCATCCACCAATGATCAGCAATGCCCTGGATCAAGTGGGCTATCCAGGATGACTGAAGAATCATGTCCTCTTCTATCTTGATTGAAGCCATGGAATCCTCATCTTCAGAACCTTGAGATGGCCCGCCTACTAAAAAGCCCAATGCTCTAAAAAAAACAATAGTTAAGCACCCCCACAATCACAAATTGTTTTTGCAGCTTAAAAATACAGTTTTTTATGGGTTTTGATTGGCTTAAAATGTTTGTTACGCATATTTCAGCTAATTGTTTTTAAGAGGTAACCCTGTTTTTTTTAAATAGGGAAAAATGCTTTAACCAATCATAATACTCAAATTGATAAGGTCTGTCAATCTGTAATCTGAATATATACTTTTTTATTTTTTTTTATTAAGGTGTTTACAAAAAACCTCTACACTGCTAAAAATAATGTAGTTGATATGTTTTTACTTTAAATTATTTTATAAGGGTGCCATGGTAGTTAGGGTTCATTTAGCATACCATGGGGGTCTTCCATGGCATATAGGATTATGTTACTTGACATCAAGGTCCAGTAAAGATCTCTCTGGTATTGGGGGATATTAGATGGAATGGCCAAGTTAGAATGGTTAGTATGCAGATGTCACAGGGGTCCTTATGGGACCCTGTGGCATAGCAGTTAATTTTGTGTGCCATGGGGGGTCCCAAATGTAGGGATCCTTTAATTACCTCCATTACCAGTAGTTATGATTAGGTGCCATGGGGGTCTAAATCAACCACCATGATTATGAACTGATGTGAGGATCACAGTGAGCAGGGAAGGAACCTTCTGGGCTTCCCTTCAGCACCTGGGATGAGAGAATCCCTGGAAGGTTTTTGGCTCATATCTAATTTAATTTTTTAAGTCCTTCCCTGCTACTGGAAGAAGCTCATATAGGATAGATAGGGGAATGTATGTAGTGTTGTGTTTAACTATGGAGCACCTCTGCAGAGACAACTGACCTGACAGCTCAGTGTCCCCTGTAGCAGGCTGCGTGGTTACCATAATGGCATCAGAGCTGCCCTGGTGCATATTTGGTCATTTTTGGCTGTCTTCGTGGTAGTTCAGATTAGAATGGAGGATACGTAGGTTGCTTAAAAAAAAAAAAAAAAAAAAAAAAAGCTGCTACAGTTACAGTGGAGCCTTTTTGTGCAGCTACATATCAGATTGGAATGGGGCCCAGAGAGCACAGCATCATGAGCTCCTGCAAGAGGTCTGAATTCCTTTAGAAACATACAGCCTTATTAAATTGCGATTCAGCAAATTATAAAGGGCTCTATTTAAGCACAGAGCATATTTTTATTACAGAAGTTTTTAGTTAGAGAAGACCTTGATTTTAGATAGAAGTTCACCAACTAAAAACTTCTGTAAAAAAAAAATATGCTGTGTGCTTAAATGGAGCCGAATCGCAATTTAATAAGGCTGAAAGGGTTTATCCTTCAAGCAGCTTTGTAGGTTCCTTCAAGCAGTGGTCTCTGTCCTTGGTGCTGTAATAGCAGAGGGGTTTGCCTTTCCAAGGACACAGCCTTTGACTACAAATGTCTAATTAGAACATGAGTCTTGCAATCCCCCATAATTCTAAAAAAGTGACCAACTATATAGCAAATTGATAGTCCCCCCCCTCCCATGACATATTCTATGGGCAAATGTTACCGTGGCAGCCACATCCTTGACAGTGATTTATAAAAGCATCTGGGCACTGCAACTCTAAGTACACAGTGCATTGCAGATTGGATAGAACTATTCTTCTCTTCTAGGAATCAACACTCAGAGAGCCATCTGTCAAAACTGAAAGAGCACAACATATTTTCAATTTTAATTAATTTAATCTAGAATCCAGGGGTTGACTAGTGTATTTGAAATTTAGCCAGCCAAAAATGTTTTAGGAGCTAGGATATAGATTATATATACACACACCGGTATAGATGGAAATATATGTATAGCAACAAAATGTTATGAGTGAGCAATGGCTCCTGAATTCTGCTATAATCTATATTTTAATCATTACAATTTTTTCATAAAATCAAATCTGAGCCACTGCATCCCCATAACGTTTCTTCCAAATTACCCCCACCTTTCCCATCGACTTTCCTCCATCTCATGTGAATAGATAGAAGACTTTATTAATGTTCACAAGTCGTAGAGGGTTACTGATGAAAGCTACTGAAATCAATAACTCAGCCACTTAAAATGACAATTTAGTTAGTAACACCACTGTAGTTTGCTAAAAAGTCATATGAAACATATATAGGTACAATCACCTTTGGAAAGTTAAGATCACTCAGGGACTATAACAGTGTCATAAACACTAAATAAATAGAGAGATATAGAATAGAGAGCACCAATAGTCCCTATATCAGATAGTTAGGGCATGGATAGGAAACCGTAAGGGTAGCTTTTATTATTGAACTAAGAACGAAACATACTCTGACGTTTAAAAACATAAAAAAGGAATTCCCACAGTTATGTAGGGAGAGTTTGCAGGGACTACAGGGAGTGCTTCAGCAAAAAAGCTGCTGTTGTAAGTCTGGGCACAGACATGTATGGGTTGAGCTCCTACTCCCAATATAATTGTATCCATATTGAGTAAGAAAGAAATCTCAAAAAATATCCCCCTGTAAGTACTCAGTGCCTGCATCAAGCATAAATCTTACAAACAATATAGAGTCACTTCCCTTTATGGGCATGCCTATAGCAAAATACCATACTAAAGACTCTGCACTAGGGAAGCTGGAAGACAAACTGTAGAAGCAGGCGCGAAACGTGCGTAGTGCCTTATTCTTGCATGTATGCCGCACGGTGTGACATAACACACCAACGCGAGTGTAGGGAGATGGACACGAAGTCTGGTAGCTCGAATTGTTACTATGGAGTACGTTTGTGTTAGAGACCGGATTCATTTTACTAGTTGTACATAATCTCTAGCTGAAATAGCGACATTTACTAAGTAGGCACTGCCCATATAACCTTGATGGTTATCCTCCAGCTTCCCTAGTACAGAATCTTTAGTAAGATAGGGAGTTTTTTCTGGTTGTCCTCCAGCCTCCCTAGATTTACTACTAGTACAGTTCTTAAAGGGAAGTGACTCTATATTGTTTGTAAGATTTATGCTCGATACGGGCACTGGATACTTACAGGGGGATATTTTTTTAGATTTTTTTCTTACTCAATATGGATACAATTATATTGTGAGTATGAGTTTAACCCCTGGTGTATATAGACCAAAGACGTTAGATTAACCCATATGTGTCTGTGCCCTGACTTACTACAGCAGCTTTTTTGCTGAAACTCTCCCTACATAACTGTGGGAATTCCTTTTATGTTTTTAAACGTCAGAGCAGGTTTTGTTTTTAGTTTAATAATAAAAGTTACTTTTTACTGGTTCCTATCTATACCTGAACTATCTGATATAGGGACTATTGGTGCTCTCTATTCTATATCTCTCTATTTAAAAAAAGTCATATGAAAACAAGTTATCAACATTAGTGCTGTGTAAGAAAGGGACACAAAACTACTATATCACAATCATACGTTTACCACAATCTCTTTTTTTAATAAATAATAAAAAATGCATCTGAAGACCCTCAATTCAGCAGCAAAGGTGATACTTGCACATAGTCCATTTTCACAGAGAGAGAATGGATCCTTCATTGTCAATGTCAGCGAAGCACAGAATACCATCTATGTACAGAAGTCAATTGACTGGACAAGGTAAAATGCTTTTGTCAGCATGAGTGAGGGATGCTGTGCTGTAGGTTAAAACTAAGGTATACTTGTTAGTGGATCTGATGTGCAGTAGCGCTCTTTCACTAGCAGTCATGACTGAGTGACTTAGGATTTCAGTACATTAACCATTCCAATAAGTGAATAGGTGCTGCTAAATATTTTGCAAGAAACAGTACCCTGCGTGTAAGATAATAAATATCTTGTCAGTGGATTATTTTGGTTGGCTGGGTCTGACTGCTGCTGTAACATCTTTGCAACCAACATCCAATTTGTGACATCACAAAATGTAGCACGTACATAGCAATAAAGTATAAACATCAATGTGGTCAGTAGGAAATAGAAAACAACAGCTACAGTTACCCAAGGTCTCCCATGGGGCCGTGTGGTCAAGTACTGGAACGTTTCAATTGAGAAATATTAATGTCAAGATCATAAAACATAACAGAAACTCAATTTCCGAATACATTGTTGAACACAGCAAAGACCTTGGTCTGCCATACTGATAGACATGCAGCCTCTCACAATCACCTCTGACCTCCCCAGCCCCTCACAGTCAGCCGCCAACTCCTGCTCTGTCCCTCACCACCAGTCACCAACCCCTACTCAGTCTCGCTCTACTCCCCAGTCCCTTACCCCGTTTCTCAACTCCACGGTACACTACAAAATAATTAGTTTTGAAAAGTGAAGGGTCAATTAGAGGCTGAGAAAGGGGACTCTCTTGAAAAGTTTCAAATAAAAAAAAAAAAAAAAAAAAAGTTAGGCCTCATTCATAAAACTGCTGTATATTCCTTCATATTACATCTGATATCCAAATACTCCCCTAAATGTCCCCTTGACTGCCTACAACAATATCTCCTCCCACTACTGCATATTCTACATATCCTGTGGAATTCCCTACTTATTGGCAGGCTCTACTCTACTGAGATTGAGGAGGGGGAATGAGGGAAAGAGACACGAGGGAGGGGGAAAGAGACACGAGGGAGGGGGAAAGAGACACGAGGGAGGGGGAAAGAGACACGAGGGAGGGGGAAAGAGACACGAGGGAGGGGGAAAGAGACACGAGGGAGGGGGAAAGAGACACGAGGGAGGGGGAAAGAGACACGAGGGAGGGGGAAAGAGACACGAGGGAGGGGGAAAGAGACACGAGGGAGGGGGAAAGAGACACGAGGGAGGGGGAAAGAGACACGAGGGAGGGGGGGTGGAAAAGAGACACAGGGGGAGGGAAAGAGACAGGAGGGTGACTCGAGTATAAGCCAAGGGGGCCTTTTTTCAGCCTTAAAATAACTTGGCTTATACTCAAGTATATACAGTAAATAGGAACAATTAATAAAAAATGTAATTGTAAAAAAACAAAACAAAAAACACATGAATTGATAAGTTAAATATTAAATTATACATTACTTGTTGTTGCTGTATGCAAAACAAGTGATTCTCACACAATGTCTCAAAAGATACATCAAGAAATGGAATGCAGAAACAGAACAGAAAACGAAACAAATGTGCACAGTGTAACCATGTTTGTTTTTACTTGTATTTTAAAAGTGACCATTTTACACTCACATGAGCAGAGATTTCGGGTCATTCAACATATACTTAACTGAAAATACTACTAAAGGCCTATCAGCCTTATTAAATTGCGATTCGGTAAATTCAAGCACACAGCATATTTTATTTAAAAACCTTGCTATTGGATAGAAGTTCACTAACTAAAAGCTTCTGTAAAAAAAAAAAAAAAAAAAAAAAAATATGCCATGTGCTTAATTAGAGCCCTTTTAAAAATTTACTGAATCGCAGTTTAATAAGGCTGTATATTTTTAGTTAGACTTCATAATGAGCAATGTGTTTTTGCATTTGATCCACTAGCAAGCTGATCTAAAATAAACTGGCTCAACACACCCAAAAAAAAGTTGTTGAAGAAAGCGGTTTTAGAGCACTGGAAAATATATTTAAATGTTTTTAGACAGAACGTCTCAACTTTTCAGCAAATCTCAGTCATCAAAAAGGAAAACTGATTTGTCATATTGCCTTGTCATCTTGCTCAGCAATAAAACAGACATGTAGAGATCCTCTGATTGCATATTCACAAAGTATATAATCTTTATTGCAAATTACTTTTGTATAGTTTAGTCTGCGGCAGGTAATTAATATCCATTAGCATCTTGTAAGAATCATTACAGACTTAGGCGCTCCTTCAATTGCAATTTGGCCAATTGAATAGGGCTCTAAATAAGCACATAACATATATATTTTTTTAAGTTTTTAGTTAGTAAACATCTATCCAAAAGCAAGGTTTTCACAAACTAAAAACTTCTTTAAAAAAAATATGCTATGTGCTTATTTATAGCACTTTTCAATTGGCCAAAGCGCAATTGAATGAGGCCCTTATTTTGTAAAGGCACCCTGTTACCCCATAATAACAATAATATTTTTAAGTTATTCTTAAGAATTTATAAAAGTATGGCCATGGTATTTTGAAGTAAATTTGAAAATTATTCACCATTGTCTATGTACATGTATTATTCGATAATGGGCAGCTTTGGAACACCAATGTATGATTTTGATTTCTAATTTAGGAGGGTGTACTTCACTATTTCTGTCTTGGGGAAAAAAAAAAAAATACCCCAGTGTTGTCACGTAGTTAGATTCCTTTCCCTGCAGAAACACACAGTCGGATAATTTAATACATATGACATACCACAATGGGACAGTTTGTTTGCAGGTCATGCATTACATTGAAGGCCCATAAGCTGAAAAGTATCTCATGTAATTTTAGAAGCCTATTTTTTTTTTTTTTTTTTATTAGATCTGAAAAGTTGGTGAGGTGTAATGGGAAAACATACAAAGTACTCTAGCCAAGACAAATATTGAGAATTAGGGAGCAGGGAAACAACTGTAAATAAAGCAAACTCTGTGAATCTGCTGTACAGTAACAACCTGATATGTGGCCTTTTGCCTTCTCCTTTTATACTTTGGTCCAATAGAGTTCAGCAACATGTAGAACATACAAGGTATATATATATATATATATATATATATATATATATATATATATATATATATATATATATATAAAATGGTTAAGAAAGTATGTCTTGTTCTGAAATACAGCTTTTATTTATATGTAAGATACCAAATGTTTCACAAGGAAACATGTATGGTAGAGGAAATGGAAGTGTTTTATTAAATGCTGGTATAAATTAGGTTTAGAAAAAGGAGTTAACACTCAGATTAATAGACATAACTCATGTTATGTTAGTAAATGAAGCTTACATCAGCAAATAACAGTTGCACAGTTTCTTGAACTATAACACAACACACAGCCATGCATAGTAATATAATAAAGTAAACTCCCCGTTATCTGGCACATGTGGGGATTGCCTATTACTGGATAAGTGTAGTTGCCGGTTGCTTGAGAGTCACTCATTTTAAACCCCTAAAAAATCCTAAACTATATATAAAACAGCTACTGCTAACTAAATCGGAGTCATTAAGAAAAAATAAATAAAAAAAAGGGAAAAAAGTTGATTTAAAAAAAAATTTGAATGCCCGCGGCCCCGTATAATGCAGATTAAGTGCGAGTTTTTGTCAGCTGGAGACTGTTCAATATTTTACTACTCCCTTTATTATTGTTTTAATGTACTTCCTGCTCTTAATATACTGATAAGAACATAAGTGGCATTGGGCTCTAAAAACATATCTGTAAAGAGGATCCATTAAAAATTTAAATCAGCTTTCCTTTCCAAACAAAGTCTACAGGCCTGTATTATGCATAAATAAGTACCTGTTAGACTTTCTCTCCCTAATGTATAGGTTATTCCAGGGCCTGACCAACCCCCAGCGCCATGGCTCCTAATAATTTACTGCAGGAGTGTAACATCCGTTATTATGCACATATTTCTATTAAAAAATTCATGAATTGGATCATAAAAAAAGATTGTCTGGCTCCCAACTTACATGGCTGGCTCCTAAGTTTGATACATTAGTCAACCTCTGTGTTATTTGATAGGGCTATTAAAACTACTGTGAATTCATTTAACATACTTTAATGCAAGGGTGTGCATCCAACTCCACCAAGCAGACTAAAAAATGGTTTACATATAGAACAACTGATCTAGTCTTTGTTTCATCAATTTCCGGTAGCATCAGCATGAGGGTGTTTATCTTTCAGTGGAGGGAAGTGAGAGAGATAAGGAAGATCTGTTGGAAAATAAAACCTTATTAAATCTGAGGTCTCACCCCTCCTTGCACATGCCTAGAAGTAGACAGCTTGCTTTAATAAAAGTAAGCCTTATGAAAATGTCATTCTCACACGCCTAACGTTCCCCAAACTATCATGGATGCCTCCATGATCCAGTTAACTTCTTAAGGTTAGCCAAATTAAAAAGGGATATAGAAGGTTCTCGGTTTTTAATATTAAAACTAAACTACCCAAGTGTTTATTTGCATATTTGAACAATTTTATTAACAAGTTTTTAAGAGCTCTGCTTTAACTCACTGAAACAAAATAGTCCCTGCAAAGGTGTGCCCCCAGCAGCTCATGCACTCAGAGTTTCTATTGATAGATGTAATTCCCAATCACAGACAGTTTCTCAAAGGCATGTTTTATAATGCTACTGAGAGAATCTGTGATTGTAGTACTAAACCAGAGACACGGACTAAAGGCTTAAAGAGATATACAGTTTCAAAGTTTTCAACCATATATTTGGGTCATTCTTTGAGCAAATAAAAATTTATTTCTTGCCACCTATAGCATTTTTTTTTTTTAACCAACGAAAGCCTAATCCAGTAAAGTTAACGGTTTTACCCAAAACAGATCCTGATTGAAGCCTATTTTGGGTAAAACTGTTCATAAAAGTATCTACACCAGTCTGATCACAGCATATTGCCGTTTTAAAAAGGACACAACAGCGCAAGTGCAAGAATTAAAATGCAAGCCCTCTAAAACTGATCACAATATTATGTGAAAACATGCACTATTCATAAATACGCAAAACATGCCTAAAATATTGTCACATTTAGAATCACCCTATTAGAAGTGTTCTTTATCTCAAAGGTAGACCCCACAAGCATTGGAAGGCAGCCATCTTGTCCTCAGACCAAACAGGTACAGAGCCACTGGTGTAGAGGCATTAATTCACCTTGAAAGGGGGTCCATGAATAACATAGCAACTAGAGTGGTCTATGCTCACTTGCTCCTACTTTGGTAAATTTAGCCAAATACATTTCACAGTAATTTCCTGAACAAAATTGTTACTAGCATTTATTTTTCTATATATGCCATAGAAAAAGGCATGATTTAGGTAATCTATCCTGTTATGTTATCAGGACAGGTCCACCGCTGCAGTGCGGCCTCCAACAGCCAGATGGCGCTGACAATATTGTGCAGCACTGCCGATATGCGAGAGAAGTTGTAAGCTTATAATGTTAGCCTAATCCTTGAACTAACCCTAACAGTTTACCTAAGCCTTGACACTGATATGGCACTGGAATATCGGCGGCGCCATCTAGCAGATGCTCATTGCCATTGCTGCTGCGCTACCATAACACGATAGGACCTGACTTGGTACATATGGTCCTAAACAAGCTTATGTTTTGGAGGAGATTACAAGGACATCCTTGCTAGACCAGGCTTTTTTTTTAAACCATTATGGAAAAAAAAAAAAGGAGTGAAATGTTTACAATGTTTATATTAGGACAATGTAGCCTTTTCCATGCTAGGAAGGTCACATAATATTACCACTGGCATTTACAAACAGCGCAATTAATTAAAGTTTCATTATTAAACAACAATTCCTTCAAGGACAATTCTAAAAAGCACAGACATGTTATCCTCAGCAAATATCACTGCAGTATCTAGTGGAAAATATGTTGTGATGGCAGACAGGACTGAATAGGTCTGCAATCAGCTCAGCCTATCTGCAATAAGACAGTGCTAATGTCCTTCCTTTATTAGGCTACAACAACAACCACAGGTAGGGTACCAGAAAATGCCCAACTGAGAGGAGACTGAAATCTTTCTACAAAATGGTCAGTTTAGACACACATCCATGCATTAAACATTTGAGGTGATGAATGAGAGACATGTATTTTTGAAAACAAATGCATTATTTTATTGCTGTTCATTAAATAGCTGTGTGTGTAATTTTATATATATATATATATATATATATATATATATACACATACACACACAGATATATACACACACATACTGTATGAGAATACATATGTGTACAGTAATTTAATGAATAGCTACATGATCCTGGAATCCCTCTCTCTCAAGGAATATTGCAGTAAGGACAACTGGAGGAAATGCATTGAAAAGAAAGAGGGACATAGTGGAATCTGTCCTTAAATAGGGCTCCCCTTCAAAAGAGGAAGATTTGTGGGACAGAGGTGGATTTTCTAGACACTGCATATCTAAAAAAGGATCAGGTGTGCAAATCAGACACAGGTCATATTCTACCCACTCCTTAATGCACTTTGACCAGATTTCTTCATAATGCTGTCACAACTAGCTGCTGATCTATATATCAGGAGACATGAGAGCACAATACAACCCACCACCCTGCACTACCCCATCCTGCATACATTAACCCCTCTCCCATATAATGCAGGGTAGATCCCTCCAAGCTGCTGAACCTGATCCTTATAACACAGACTATATGGGATATGTTGGTGTAATCCCTGCCAGATTGCACAGGTAATAAGGACATGCTGAGCCAGCCTTGGTGTCTCACACCCCCATCTGTCTATAGATGACGCAGCCTTACCTGGTGACACTGGGGCTACCTTGGGGCTTTGTGGAGACGTCTTCCCTGAGCCTTCCGCCATCTTCAAGCTTCCAATATGTTGTGGTTATCTCTCCTCTTGTATTAACCCTTTCCAGCTGTCCCCTTCTCCCTGTGTTGGCTGCTGTCACCTCACTCTTCCAGCTGAGACATGTGTCTAGTGGTGGGGAGCCAGGCTGCAGTGTGCAGTAATGCTGTCAGTCAGCAGAGACATAACATATGTATCAGCTCTGCAATCACAAGCCCAGGCAGCAGCAGCAGCACATAGTCCTGGCCAGGCTCATCTGGGAGGGGGTAGGAGGTGCAGAGCAGGGGGCTGGGCTAGTGCTGGCCAAAGCTCTCCTGGCCACAGGCACAGTGCTGCTGGCAGCTCATTAAGCTGGCTTACCTCTGATTAAATGCATGTTATGCTATGGGGGAGGAGACATTGCAGCAGCTCAGGTTTTTCTCTTCCTTTTAGATAACCTGCCAGGTACATTGGCTGTATTTCAAGAATTCCTGGCTGGTCGGAGGTGGAATTTATAGGTGACTATTATCAGTCACTAAAACACTCAGAATTGTACCCAAACTTATGACTGAATACTTCAAAAGCATTCACATATGTTAAATGTCAGTTGTAAACCAGTAAATTCAGATGTAGACAGCATGGCTGGTTCAGTGACTTCACCTTTGTGGCTCAAATCTTCCCTACTATTAAATATTATTTTGTATGTGACATGGGACACATTTATTGGTCCTTTCCCTCTTCACCTTCGCAAAATCTGACAGATGGCGCTGCCGATTTTTCATATAAGGCGCGCCAACAGAAGAGGCTTTGAGCTATGAGGGGGGCCAAGTGCCCGCGTCAAACATATCGATGGCCTCGCTGACGACTCAGCGCCGTCGAGTTGCGCCACGTCGGAGAGGAGAATAGTTATTTGCCTTACAACAAAGATGACAGCGCCTGAAAATTTACAGCGCCATCTGCCGGATGGCTTATGTAACTGCAGCTGTCAGTGCTGCCGGAGAAATGCAAAGGTGAAGAGGGATAGATCCCAATTATTTTTAATGCATTTCAAAAAAGCATGTTTTAAACATTACCACAGTTGTGTTTGCATGGAACAATTTTCAGTAAAACCTGTTTAAATTTAATTGAAACTAAAAGGAAGTGCACAGAGCATATGTATTGTGTAGATTTCATTGGCTGAGAAGCTCCAAGATTAGTTAACCATTTGAATGTTTTTTTTCCTGCTTCAAAAGCTTCCTTTGAAAAAAAAAGACAACCCATAGTACCCTCTTTCAGACGAAACAAAGAACAATATGTCCATGCTTCATTGTAGTTCTATGTTTGAGTAAGTCCTTTTGAGGCCTTTTTTTTAAATAAAAAAGGGAATTTGGCTCATCTGACATCTCCATTGGTTATTTATAAAACCTAAAATAAAGCAAGATGAGAGATGCGCACCTGTGAACGGACAAAACATAATTAGCCTGCCATGCCTCTTTCTCTTGTGGATTTTGTAAAGTCTTTCTTATCTGCAGAGTTGCGTTGTTTTGTATTGAATCCATCTCACTTAGCTAGAAAATTCACAGATATAAGCTGTACTATGCACCTAATGTTTTCAGTACCCAAGATCCCCACCTGTTAAAAGTCTTTGTTGTTTAGTTGTTCAGTTGTGTCTGACTCTGTGACCCTATGAAATGCAGCACCCTGTTAACATATGTCAGCCACTGCCCCTCTGAGCTCCATCAAGCTCATGTTCATTGCTTCAATTATCTATCCATCTCCGCCTCTGTTATCCCCTTCTTCATTTGCCTTTGATTTTACCAAGCATCAGTCTTCTTGAGGGAATCCAGTTTTCTCAATATATGGCCAAAATGTTTGGACTTTGCCATCATGATCATAACTTCCAGTGAACAGTTTGCCTTGATTTCCTGAAGTACTGATTTATTGGATATTCTTGGAGTCAAAGGTACTCTAAGCACTTTTTGCCAACACCACAATTCATATGTGTCAATTGCTCAGATCTCTTTATGGTCCAGCTCTCACATCTATGCTGACCTTTGTCGATAGTGATATATCTTTACTTTTTACAAGTTTATTCAGACTTGATTTCCTCCCCAGAAGCAATGTATTTTAATTTCATGGCTACAGTTACCATCTGAAGAGATCTTGGATTCCGGGATAATAAAACCACTTTTCCCCGTCTATTTGGCAGGAATGGAGATTGCTGTTTGCCACGATCTTCGTCTTTTTAGCAGCAGTCCAACTTTTGAACTCTCTTCTTTTACACTCACCAATAGGTCCTTTATTTCCTCCTCACTTCCAGCCATCAGAGTAGTTTTATCGGCATATCTGAGGTTGTAGATATTTCTTCCAGCAATATTGATTCCAGCTTGGGATTTATCCAACACCCATCATACACATGATGTACTCTGCATATAAGTTGAATAAATATGGTGAAAATATAGAACCTTGTCGGACACCTTTTCCGATCTTGAACCATTCTGTTGTTCCATATTTGGTTCTGACCATGGCTTCTTGGTCCACATACAGATTCCTGTAGAGATGACCTGGTACTCCCATCTCTTTAAGAACTTGCCACATTTTGTTGTGATCCACACAGTCAAAGGCTTTAGAATAGTCTATGAAGCAGAAACAAATGTTTTTCTGGGACCCCCTTACTTTCTCTATTATTCATCAGACATTAGCAATTTGATCTCTTGTGCCTCTTCCTCTGCAGAACTCGGCTTGAACATCTAGTAGTTCCCGGTCTATATATTATTGGAGTCAAGCTTGTAGGATCTTAAGCATTACCTTGCTGACATGTGAACTTAGTTCAATAGTTTGATAACTAGAGTATTCTTTGGCACTGCCTTTTTTTAATTGGAATGTAGACTGACCTTTTCCAGTCTTTTGGCCATTGTTGAGTTTTCCATAAGGCAAGCAAAACTTTCCCATCGCATTGCATCGTCTTGTAGGATTTTGAACAGTTCATCTGCGATTCCATCAACTCCTGCAGGCTTGTTATCAGCAAGGGCCTATCTCACTTCACTCTTCAAGATGTCTGGCTCCAACTCACAGCTTATTGGACAAACTATTGAGGTTATCACTGCTAAGATCCTTCCTGTATAGATTGTCAGTGTATTCCTGCCACCTCTTCTTTATCTGATCTGCTTCTGCTAAGTCCCTACGATTTTTGTCTTTTATCACGGCCTCTTTGGCAGAAAGATTCCTTTGAGATCCCCAATATTCATGGTGAGATCTCTTCATTTTACCATTCTGTTATTTTCTTCTGTCTTTTTACATCACTCATTATTGAATGTCTTTTTGTCTCTTCTTGCTATCCTCTGGAATTATGCATTAGTTGGACAAATCTTTTCCTGTCTCCACTACTTTTACATTTCCTTCTCTCCAGGGCTACTTTCAAAGCAGACATTTTTATTATTATTAATTATTTGTAACGCACCAACATATTCTGTAGTGCTATACATGCGTTGTGTTTGAGGCAAAACAGTATTAACACATTACAAAAAATACAGGGCCCTGTCTTTGAGCTTAGAATCCAGTGTAAATAGAGCTTTCCCCAAAGCACCGTGCAAGATTGAAAGATGAATCTAAAGGACATCCAGTTTGCCTTAGTTTTCTTTCTTTTGGGGATATTCTTTGTTTCTGTTCCCTGGATACTGTTGCAAACTTTGGTCCAAAGTTCTTCAGGCATTCTATCTTCCATGTCTAGTCCCTTAAATGTGTTCTTTACTTCCACTGCATATTCACTAGAGATATTATTTATTTTGTATCTACTTGGTCTGATGGTTTTCCCTCTTTTCTTCAGTTTAATTCTGAACTTTGCAAAAGGAAGCTCATGGTCTGAGCCGCAGTCAGCTGACTGAATACAGCTCCTCCATTGTTGGCTGCAAAGTATATAGTCAATCTGATTTTTATATTGTCCATCTGGTGATGTCCATTTGTAAAGTCGTCTCTGAGGCTGTTGGTGTTTGCTACGACCAGAAAATTATCTTGACAGAATTCTATAAATCTCTGAGCTGCTTTATTTTGTACTCCAAGAAAAAACTTGCCAGTTATTCTAGGTGTCTTTTTCTTCCATACTTTAGCACTCTAATCCACTATGATGACATTACAAAAAATTATTGGTGTTATATCTAGGTTATATCTAGAGGTGTTGACGAATGAGAAGTCTTACAAGATAGCAATGGAGCTCTCTAAGACTATATAATTTCATATTATAGTCAATAAATAAAAAAACAGTAAATGTTTTTAATTCTGAACATACAGTATTTGCCCATTATGAATTCCAGTTCTTCAAAGAGCATGCAGTAAATAATTATGTAAATCTATTCTTTGCTGAAACATTGCCACAGATTCCAGTTTTCAATACTCAAGCATTACTCTGTGACATTGCACTGCTAAATGGAGGTAGTCTACTGACCACTTGATACATTTTGAAACTTATTGGCTTGGCAGAAATGTGCCACTGCCTTACTTCACCATAATGTCTTTTTCCATGCTTCCCAGTTCTTTCTAATGTATTTGTAGCCCATACATTCACTGTATTGTTGTAATATCAAAAAATAAAAGATAAATAAAAAATGGCTGACAACTGGTCTACAATGCAATTTTGACACATGGCATATTCTCACTTAACTGGAACTGTGGTCAGTAGTGTTCCCCTTATGCCATAGTGGGCCCTGCATAGCACCAGCTGCACCTCCATTAGCTAATATCTGAAGCAACCATGAGTCATTTCCAAATGTATGCCTGCTATTTCACGGCACTATGCCATCAGATATGAATTGCGACTACAGTCTTGGAGAATTGCAATGGCTGTTTAATATACAGTAAATTGTTAGCATGTTTGGGTCTTGCCTAATTGTATACAATACTACTGGATCTTCTTAAAGCCTTATTACAGAAGGAGGGTGTATTGTTAGATTACTGGGTTATCTTTTTAGCACCATAAATAAATTAAATAGATCAGCATTGTAATTCCATGTTTACAATATCTTCTTTTAAAGAATAAGGATCTTCCTTCCTCTATTAGCCTCACATTAGCAAGAATAATGTAATAAGACCTTTAGGGGGCAGGAGGAATGATCAGTTGAATTCAGATGATTATGCAGCTCAGCTGATAAGAGACTGACTGTTGAGGCAGGGTCCTTGAATTGACAGCTAGGAAAATGCAGTTTTCAGTAAAATTTGTGGCATTAGATTTTTTTGCTACAAATAACCATTTATTGCAAACTTCCTCAATAAAACTTATTGCAATGAATGAATAATTTTTGATATGCAATTAATACCCCCCCCTTTATATTAATTTCAAAATAAAGTATGAAACATGTTAAAATCCTACAGAGTTAACCAAATGACGCATTGTTCATTTCTTGCCATGTTTACTGAACAGAAAATCAGAGGATGCCATCTGGTTCTATCTATTGTAGAAAAGATTGTGATTTGGGACAGAAGGAAGAAGCCAGAGTAAATCAAGCCATACAATAAAATAGTTTAGATTTACTTAAATGTATGCTGAATCCCACATATTATAATTTATTTTAGCAATAATGGTTTAAATAATGCAAAAGATTTTGTTTGCATGACAAATTACCTGCAATGGTATCATCTGAAAATCTAAGGTATTTTATATCTGATATAAAATGTTTGCAGCTACAGCCAAATATTTATCACAAATGCATATTTTCCTTGTTGTTCAGCTTCGAAACTCACAGATTTATTGCTCAATGAATGTGGTAGGGGTGGAGTAAGAAGATTTTTTTTATGAGCTTTTGCAGATTGTACAAATTTCACATGTTAAGCTTTATGTGTCCCTTTGAAGTTGTTGTGGACAATATGTGACTAAAAGGCAGCCCTCCTTACTCCTCCTTACTTTCCCTGCAGTTGGAAATCACACTCTTATTCTACAGCATACAGTTTGGTTTCCTCCCTATAAAGTTGGTCCATCAGATTCCCTTATCACACAAAATACTATTTCTCACTGTGTATAAATGTTTTCCCTCTTAGATTGTCCTCTCTCACATAATGCCATTTTTATGTGTCTATCATAAAGGTTAAACATGTGGTGATTGCTCAGGTGCCATGTAGATCTTAATATGCTTTTGTTGTCCATCTCTGCTCTAAGTTGTGTGCTTAGGAACAGAATTAATATTGTAAAATCAAAGTATTCACACTATAAATGTGAAAATAACAAACATTTAGCGAGAGAAAAAATGGCCGCTGAAAAAAACGAAAACGAGGCTACAGGACCCTAAATACACAAAACACCATGAAACACATACAGATTTTCTGAAAAAGCCAGACGAGGTCCAAGAACAAGGACGCAAAATCACCTACAGCCGCGTAACACATTAGGCGCCATTTTACAGTAACTTAGACAATGCGGAAGTACACAGCTACCCTAACGGATTTGCCTTGCGCACGCACACTATTTACACTACACACTGCACACATTGCTCACACTTACACAGCAGCTCCACAGCAGTGAAAACACACATTGTATGCTGCAGCAACATGAAAACAGATTGTCAGCTCTTCAGCACAATGCTTCCTGCCGATATTACTTCAAAATAGGTAAAGTATATTCATTTATTATTTTATTCATTATTTCATTAGCATACCAAAAAAAACCACCAACGCTGCTCATAGCACACAAACAACCAACAGCCTCGCAATGAGCACCAAAGACGCTCATTGCGAGCCACGCGATGAGTGCCAAAGGCACTCAGCGCGAGGCTCGCAATGAGCGCCGAAGCATCTCGGAACACCAACAAAATTAATGTCTCAACCAAACACCATTACCTGCCTTACAATCTTATTGCCGTCATTTTTTGACGGGCAAGTCGCTAGTTTTGTTATAAAATAAAGTACGTAAATAGATACACAGGAATATTACATTCCTAGTAAAATCCAGAAATCTTCCATGTACCCTAAAAAAATCATAGCTGGTGGCTTGCTGAGGTGTATGTTCCCATCCAGGTATTACGCATGACTCTAAAATGTCATGGACCAAATATTGTTCTTGGGTGAACACTGAAACCAGAAATATGACTAATACTAGTCTGGTATGTCTGATTAAACCAGATTGCTGCTATATCAAAAATATCAGAATGTCCAACTACATAATATTAGTTACTGTTCTGAATAAATTCATACTATAAGTGACAGCATATTCACCATAGAACAAACATTGATGCACTTTGCTAAATAGTCTTAGGCTAAGCAGGGTATCTAGCTGTTTTCATGTGGACCTTTTCTACCACTTTAAAAGTATTTATACATCCAGAAGTTCTGTATCCGTAAATAAAATAAATATATCAGTTTCATTTTCCAGAGCCTACTTTAGTATATAAAATACTTCCTTGTGCCATTTTGAATACCATTGTATTAAAATGTGTCAATCTGCAAAACAAATCACGGATTTCAGACCTTGACTGCATTTGGGACCTTGGTGACTTTTGCAAAAATGAATTGACTAGCATTTATTTAAATAGCTCTGAATAATTTTATTTATACAAGGTCATATAGGAGGAAGTCAAACTGATACTAATGTATAACTCTGTGACTAGGATTTAAATAAAGAGGGAATTCAAATGCAGTACCAATTTAGAGTGTAATATTTTTTAAAAAATTTACTTTGATGTACATCCAAGGCAAGAATATACATTTATGAAGATGCGCCAAGAGGCAGAGTAAGCTAATAAATGGCTATTTCATAGTTACCAAAATATTACCTGCAAAAATATTGTTTTTTTTCTACAAACTATCCCTGATCAGATTAATTATTGTAGATAGTTGTTGTGGATGGGTATAATAGGCACCCCTTCCTTTTACCTTGTTGCTTTAGTATCACTTGTTTGCCATACTTCTAATATGTGTGACTTGAAAAAGACTCTGGTTAACACAATTCTAATAAAGAGCATGAAATGCTTTAATCATCTCCAAATTCTAATGAAATGTAAGCGATTCCCTTGTGTAGTATTGGGAGGATTCAAGTAACTACCCCATGAGTTCTTAACATTTTATACCTCTTTCTTCATACATGCTAAGAAACACATTTATACTAAAATACAGGCAAATCTTGCTTTGCTTGCTCTGTCCCTCCCCCCTCTAAAAGATAACAAGCATGTAGGATTTTAGACAGAAGTTTGCAAGAAGAGAATGAGAGCTATAAAAATATGGAATCCAGTCAGTTTTGCTCTGTTGTCCAAAAGTTTAAATGACCAAGGTATTTTATGAATGACAATGAAAACTTGCTTAATATGTAATATCCTCTACAGTAGTAGTTATTCCATTAATCCCTACAAATAGTGCGTTACCTCAAAAAGAAGTATAAAGCAAATTCCAAATAAAAATAGAAAAAAACTTCCTTTATGAACCAGTTCTAACCTCATTAACTATACATATCATTCGACCCCTAGACCACACTAAACAAGTGTAATAAAACGTTACTTTTATTATATTACTAGCGAATTGCCCGTCAAAAAATGACGGCAGTAGAATTGTAAGTCAAGGAATGGTGTTTGGCACAGACATTATTTGTTGTGGTGGTTTGAGATCTCAGCGCTCATTGCAAGCCTCTTGGTTTTGTATTTTTTTTTTTAGCAGAGGCGCTTTTGGTGTCATTGTACGATCGGCTTGATCTGCTCTTTGCGCTTATTGCAAGGCTATCCCGTGGTGTAGTTTGTGTGGTATGAGCAGCGTTGGCTGTTTTTTTTTGTGATGTTAATGAAATAATAAGTAAATGAATAAAGTAATATACTTTACCTATTTGTAAGTAATACATGCAGGAAGCATTGTGCTGAAGAGCTGACAATCTTTTTTGATGTTCCTGCAGCATACAATGTAGGTTTGCACTGTTGTGGAGCTGAGGTGTAAGTGTCAGCAATGTGTGCAGTGTGTAGTGTAAATAGGCTGTGTGCGCGATGGGAAGCCGTTAGTGTAGCTGGGTACTTCTGCATTCAAGGTAGTGTTGTAACATGGCGGCGAATGTGTATGTGGTAGGCGGGTTTGTATGATTTAGCGTCCTTGCTAATGGTGTATGTTGTAGGTTGTACGGGTTTTTGTATAGCCTCGTTTTCGTTTGTTCGGCTCCATTTTTTCTCTTGTTTAGGAGATTTTCGAGTGGCTAATCTTTGTTCGAAGGTTTAAGTTGTGTTGCAGAGGTTCTGGGTGTACCCCCTTGGTGTGGGTAAGGTTTTTATTCTTGTGTGTATTTTTGCCGGTTGTCCATTAAGGTCGTATTTTTGCGAGTCCGTAATGGATTTTTTCTAATACCCGCGGGTCGTAAAATTTTTTGTGTAAGTCTGCAATTTATTTTTTTCTAATCCCGCAGCTGGTATATTTTTGTGTAAGTCCGTAGATAGTCATTGCGTGTTTATGTTTTTTTTTGCAAGTCCCACTTGTGTAGTGGTTTGTAACCGGTTGTGAGGCGCCGTAGAGCCTCCACCTCCGCAAATGCGGCCACTCGCTTTGCGAGGGTCCGCATTTGCGGCCTGCAATGAGCCTGCAGCTCATTGCAGCCGACGTGGGAGCCTCCACCTCCACAAATGCGGGCCCTCGCTTCGCGATGGTCCGCATTTACGGTCCGAAAGTCATAGGGGGTTGTAGGGATGAGCGCCTATGGCGCTCAACTCCACCAGCACAAGAAGCGCCTTTGGTGCTCCTTGCCAGCAACTGCGGCCCTGTTTTGTTACATTACAGCCTTAAGTTCAATGTTTTGTTAATCTGAGTTTTATGTGATGGATCAGAACACAATAGTCTAAGTTGGTGATGTGAAATGAGAAAAATATATACATAAAATTACTTTTTGGAAATAGAAAAACGAAAATTGGCATGTGCGTATGTATTCACCCCCTTTGTTATGAAGCCCATAAAAAGCTCTGGTGCAACCAATTAGCTTCAGAAGTCACATAATTAGGGAAATGATTTCCACCTGTGTGCAATCTAAGTGTCACATGATCTGTCATTGCATATACACACCTTTTTTGAAAGGCCCCAGAGGCTGCAACACCTAAGCAAGAGGCACCACTAACCAAACACTGCCATGAAGACCACGGAACTCTCCAAACAAGTAAGAGACAATGTTGCTGAGAAGTACAAGTCAGGGTTAGGTTATAAAAAAAAATCCAAATCTTTGATGATCCACAGGAGCACCATCAAATCTATCATAACCAAATTGAAAGAACATGGCACAACAGCAAACCTGCCAAGATACGGATGCTCACCAAAACTCATGGACCGGGCAAGGAGGGCATTAATCAGAGAGGCAGCACAGAAACCTACGGTAATCCTGGAGGAGCTGCAGAGTTCCACAGCAGAGACTGGAGTATCTGTACATAGGACAACAGTAAGCCGTACGCTCCATAGAGTTGGGCTTTATGGCAGAGTGGCCAGAAGAAAGCCATTACTTTCAGCAAAAAACAAAATGGCAGGTTCTGAGTTTGCGAAAAGGCATGTGGGAGACTCCCAAAATGTATGGAGGAAGGTGCTCTGGTCTGATGAGACTAAAATTGAACTTTTTGTCCATCAAAGAAAACACTATGTGTGGCGCAAAACCAACACATCACATCACCCAAAGAACACCATCCCCACAGTGAAACATGGTGGTGGCAGCATCATGCTGTGGGGATGTTTTTCAGCAGCCAGGACTGGGAAACTGGTCAGAGTTGAGGGAAAGATGGATGGTGCTAAATACAGGGATATTCTTGAGCAAAACCTGTACCATTTGATTTGAGGCTAGGACGGAGGTTCACCTTCCAGCAGGACAATGACCACAAACACACTGCTAAAGCAACACTTGAGTGGTTTAAGGGGAAACATGTAAATGTGTGTTCCTAGTCAAAGCCCAGACCTCAATCCAATAGAAAATCTATGCTGTTCACAAGCGCAAACCATCCAACTTGAAGGAGCTGGAGCAGTTTTACAAGGAGGAATGGGCAAAAATCCCAGTGGTAAGATGTGGCAAGCTCATAGAGACATATCCAAAGGGACTTGGAGCTGTGATTGCCGCAAAAGGTGGCTCTACAAAGTATTGACTTTAGGGGGGTGAATAGTTATGCACATGGACTTTTTCTGTGATTTTGTCCTATTTGTTGTTTGCTTCACAATAAAAAAAAAAAAAATCTTCAATGTTGTAGGCATGTTCTGTAAATTAAATGATGCAAATCCTCAAACAATCCATGTTAATTCCAGGTTGTGAGGCAATAAAACACTAAAAATGCCAAGGGGGGTGAATACTTTTGCAAGACACTGTATATAGTTGTGGATCTTTGTGACTGTTTGGAACACTTATGATGTTGGTAACTCACTTGCGAGCCTTACAAAGCGAGGCGAGCCAGCGACTGCGCAGCACAGAGGCTGCAATGAGCGTGAAGCCCTCATTTTGCTGCTCGGCTTGCGAAGCGAGGCGAGCAATTGAGGCACGCAGGACTTAGGCGGCGAGCAGTTTCACGCAACTGCGAGGGTTGCAACTGCGAGCCAAACACGTAACTCTAAAAACCGGAAAAACAAACAAAATAATTTAACAAAAATGATAACACACACTGCACAGGGGGAGAGCCAGGAAGCCTGGGAGTGAGGTTGCAAGAGAATTTGAGCCATATACAACGGCAAAGACAGTAACACACACCAACAACGCCAGGCACACAGGACTTTGAAAATAAAACCAACGGCAGTCAGCGCGCGCCACGCAAACATTCAGAGGAGACACAGAGGAGAATGACACAGGGACAGGGAGGAGATGCAGTGAGCGGCTCTTACAGTAGGCGGGAGGAAAGGGTTGCACAATAAGCAACGCAAGCGGGAGAGGCTTGCAATGAGCGCCAAGGGGCTTGCGATGAGCACCGAAGGTGATCAGTACAAAGCAGGAAAGTTGAAGTACATGTTAGGAGAGGCTCGCAGTGAGCTTTGAAGGTGCGCAGAGGAGCAAAAGCCTCACATTGTATGGCAAACAGTATTGCCAGCCTTACAATTTTAATCCCGTCATTTTTGACGGGCAAGTTCCTAGTCTATATATAATTACTAGCGAATTGCCCGTCAAAAAATGTCGGCAATGGAATTGTAAGGTAGCTAATGTTGTTTTGTGTGTACTACTGAAATATATACGGTAATACAAATGAATAAATGAATATACTTGACCTATTTTGAAGCATTGTGTTGAAGAGCTGCAATCTGTTTTGATGTTGCTGCAGCATTAGTGGTCTGGAGCTGCTGTGTAAGCGTGGTGAATTTGTGCAGTGTAATAGTGTGCGTGCGCGAGACGAAACCGTTAGCGTAGTTGTGTAGTTCCGCATTGTTCTAAAATGACGGCTAATGTGTGGTATGCGTCTGTAGTGGAATATCCGTAGGTCTTTTGTGGTGTTTTGCGTGTTTCTTGTGGTGTTTTGCGTGTTTAGAGTGCTGTAGCCTCGTTTTCGTTTTGTTCGTCGGACATTTTTTCTGTCGCTTAGAGAATTTTTTAGTGTCTAAACTCTTTTATTATGAGTTAAATGAAGGTGTAACTTTATTTTTTGAGGTCCTGGATGCTGCCTCTTGCTGTAGGTAAGCTTTTTATGTATGTGTTGTGTGTATTTATTGTGTTTTTCATTTTTTCATGTCCACGGGTTGCGGACGATTTTTGCGAGTCTGTAATGTGTGTTAACGTGTCTCATATGTTGTTTGCGTTGCGACGTAAAGTTTGCGAGGGTTGCAGTTGCTTCGCGAGGGCCGCAGTTGATACACACACAATATACACACACATTATATATACACACACAATATACACACACATTATATATACACAAACAATACACACACACAATATACAAACACATTATATATATATATATATATAAAAAATTCAAAAAAGAAAAAGAAAGAGGGCGCTTAGCACCACAGTAATCAAAATACAAAAAAAAGAAAAAAAGGGGGTGTCTCCCTACAAGCAGGAGTAGCAAAGGGGTACAGGAAAGGACTATGCCAAAGTGTAACACCATAAAATAATGGTGTACAAAAAAGGTTAGGAGCACTAGGTAAGCAACGCTTAGCATGGCTTATACATCCTAGTATCCTATGAATAGAGTCCTCATAGGTCTGTTGGAACAATCATAGGACTATATATAGATCAAGAACAGTGAAAAATCAGTAGAAAAAAGAGTGATATAAAACACCAGAAAAATACAAAAACACTCTATAGGGTATATAAACAAAGGAAAAATACAGATAAATGGCCTATGATATCCTGAAAAGTACTGAAGCATACAGGGTAACCACAGAACAGGGCAACAATGGTGAACAGTGCACCAGTGCACAGCTAGAAATAATAGCTGCGCTGTATCATGGAAGGAAAAAGGTCCTGCTCCACCTGCTCTTACCTTGCTGCTCCAAGTACATACCAAAGTGCTCCTGGATACTCCAGACAGGGAGGAGAAAGGATACAGGAGGGTATCAAGATATGATCTTGGCCTAATAATAATGCAAAAAGGAAAAATAAGATTAAAAGCCGACCGGTTTCGATAGTTGCAGCACTATCTTTATCAAGGCACTTAGAGTGAGTGAATGGGTTGGTAGTTCACGGGGTTTATATGCATTGATTGTTGTACACCTTTATAAGTGATTGGCTGGGACCTGTAATCACGCCCCTGTGTCTCATGTGTATGTATAAAGCAGGGGGGGGGAGGGAGATTCCCTACCCTGATGTTTGCTTGATTACTATAGGGGCGTGCCTTTCAGCTAATACGCCAACGTATATAACGTAATTACGGCATTGCCTAGGCTTGTAATCCCGCCCCTGTCACAAGTATGTGTGATGACAACATGGAAGGAAGGGGGATTCCCTTCACAAGTATCTGTGTACTTACAGCGTGACCGCTTCAGTACGCTCTTAGCCCCATGCCCGTAGTGTAATGGCGCGCGTGACGTCATTACGTCGACGCTCGTGACGTAGTAGCGTCAGGTCTCCCTTACGACGCTGTATAGCGTGCTATATCTACAATTATTCAGTTGGAGCAACGGGGACTGGAAGAAACACAGGGAAGTCCCGCGAGAGTTTACCTCCGGGAACTGCAGCATATGATTTATAATACACTCCATTTTGAAATCGTAAACTTTATTGTCCATGTAATACATAACCCTATTTCTAAGAGAGGGAATCAATAACTAAAACCTAATGAGGACATACCCTTACTCACTCCTACTAGGAAAAGGGAGAACTACAGAGCCACTACTAAGTAGAATTAGAAAGGAAGGGGAATAATATTGAAAGTAGTATATAGAATTAAAGAGAAATACTGATTAGATGATAATTTAAAGAAGTGTAATAAAGTTAAACTTCTATTATTTCTACTGGTCCTAGATAAGACAAACTCGAAGTTCTGTGTCCTATTACAAAATAAAATAAAATAAAATAAAATGGTTAGGAGATGGATAAACCATTTGAATTATTCAATTTTATTTTATCCCCCCCTAAGAAAGAATTGTTTAAATATATCTTAGACAGAAGAACTATATAAATGGACTGAAGGTGAACCCCTCATTGAGGCCCCATGGGCCCTGGGCCCCCATTAGATATATCCATTTACATTCTTCCTGCATCAGTTTTTGGTCAATATTGCCTCCTCTTATTGTAGTTTTGATGTCTTTGATAATATGGAATTCCAGGCTTTTAATGTCACCTTGATGGTAAAGTCTAACATGTCTGGAAATCGGGGTATCAAGTTTGTTGGTAATCGAGTAAACATGTTCCAGTATTCTTCTCCTTATTTGTCTAATAGTCTTGCCCACATAGAGCTTATTGCATTTGCAGACTATAATGTAGACAACGTGGGTAGATAGACAGTTGAAAAATGAATTAATAGGGTATAACTTGTCTGTCCATGGGTGATGGAACGATTTTTTGGGTTTTATATAGTCGCATGCTTTGCAATTTCCACATCTAAAGAGACCTTTGGTCTTTGCCAACCAGTTTTTACTTTCTTCTTTTTTATTCCTGAAGAAGCTATTAACAAACTGGTCTCCTAGGTTCACTCCTCTTCTATATGTGATGTTCGGGTGATCTGACAGAGTATTTTTAAGTGCTTCATCTTTACTTAAGAGGTACCAGTGTTTCTTGATGATTTCATTGACTTTTTCACTATCTGTACCAAAGGACAGGATGCATCTCGTTTTCTCATCTTCCTTCCTTGAGTCTCTTTTGAAAAGCAGTTCAGTTCTATCTTTGTTCAAAGCCTTTTTATAGGCATTCTTTAGCACTCTGTTAGGGTAACCCCTATGTCTTAATCTCATTTTAAGTTCAGATGCTTTTATTTTGAATTCATCCACTGTATCACAGTTACGGCGTAGTCTTAGATATTGACCAAACGGTATGCTTGATTTTTGTGATATAGGGTGTTGACTGGTCCATTCCAGAATGGTATTGGTTGATGTTTCCTTTCTGAATAGGGTGGTGTGGATTTTGCCTTCGATGGATTTTGTGATCTTTAGATCAAGAAAGTTGATTTCATTCTCACCTGCTTCCCATGTCAATTTTATGTTCATAGTGTTTTTGTTAAGTTGAAGCACAAATGTTTCTAGTTCTTTCATTGTTCCTTCCCAACATAGGAGGACGTCGTCGATGTATCTTTTCCATAATAAAATCTTATCAGTGTCAATTTCATCACAAAAAACTCGAGTATTCTCCCACATTCCTAGAAATAGTTTAGCGTAACTTGGTGCACAGCTTGTGCCCATAGCTGTACCTCTTATTTGGTGGTACCATTTTCCATGGAAAAAGAAGAAGTTTTTTGTAAGGACAAATTCCAGGAGTTTTAAAATAAAATCATTTCTTGTCTTCTTTTTTAGGCTTCCCATATCAAGGTAGTATTTCACAGCTTTCAGACCTTGGTCATTAGGAATACTCGAGTAAAGTTGCTCCACATCGACTGTCCCCAGTATGGAAGTTGGGGGTAGCTCTAATCTATATTTTTGAGCGTGTCCATGGTGTCTTCTATGTGGGATGGTAAACTTTTGACTATTTCTTTGAGTTCTTGATCGATGAACTGACTCACTAATTTCCCCTTCCTTTCTAATGATACTTAGTAGTGGCTCTGTAGTTCTCCCTTTTCCTAGTAGGAGTGAGTAAGGGTATGTCCTCATTAGGTTTTAGTTATTGATTCCCTCTCTTAGAAATAGGGTTATGTATTACATGGACAATAAAGTTTACGATTTCAAATTGGAGTGTATTATAAATTATATGCTGCAGTTCCCGGAGGTAATTTCTCGCGGGACTTCCCTGTGTTTCTTCCAGTCCCCGTTGCTCCAACTGAATAATTGTAGATATAGCACGCTATACAGCGTCGTAAGGGAGACCTGACGCTACTACGTCACGAGCGTCGACGTAATGACGTCACGCGCGCCATTACACTACTGGCATGGGGCTAAGAGCGTACTGAAGCGGTCACGCTGTAAGTACACAGATACTTGTGAAGGGAATCCCCCTTCCTTCCATGTTGTCATCACACATACTTGTGACAGGGGCGGGATTACAAGCCTAGGCAACGCCGTAATTACGTTATATACGTTGGCGTATTAGCTGAATGGCACGCCCCTATAGTAATCAAGCAAACATCAGGGTAGGGAATCTCCCTTCCCCCCCCCTGCTTTATACATACACATGAGACATAGGGGCGTGATTACAGGTCCCAGCCAATCACTTATAAAGGTGTACAACAATCAATGCATATAAACCCCGTGAACTACCAACCCATTCACTCACTCTAAGTGCCTTGATAAAGATAGTGCTGCAACTATCGAAACCGGTCGGCTTTTAATCTTATTTTTCCTTTTTGCATTATTATTAGGCCAAGATCATATCTTGATACCCTCCTGTATCCTTTCTCCTCCCTGTCTGGAGTATCCAGGAGCACTTTGGTATGTACTTGGAGCAGCAAGGTAAGAGCAGGTGGAGCAGGACCTTTTTCCTTCCATGATACAGCGCAGCTATTATTTCTAGCTGTGCACTGGTGCACTGTTCACCATTGTTGCCCTGTTCTGTGGTTACCCTGTATGCTTCAGTACTTTTCAGGATATCATAGGCCATTTATCTGTATTTTTCCTTTGTTTATATACCCTATAGAGTGTTTTTGTATTTTTCTGGTGTTTTATATCACTCTTTTTTCTACTGATTTTTCACTGTTCTTGATCTATATATAGTCCTATGATTGTTCCAACAGACCTATGAGGACTCTATTCATAGGATACTAGGATGTATAAGCCATGCTAAGCGTTGCTTACCTAGTGCTCCTAACCTTTTTTGTACACCATTATTTTATGGTGTTACACTTTGGCATAGTCCTTTCCTGTACCCCTTTGCTACTCCTGCTTGTAGGGAGACACCCCCTTTTTTTCTTTTTTTTGTATTTTTATATATATATATATATACACACACACACACACATTATACATACACACACACACAATATATACACACAATCCACACAGACACAATATCTATACACACACACAATACACATTATATACATACACATGGTGTTAATGATCAGTGTATAATTAGTTTATATGGCAGCTGTCAGTGATTGCACATCTTCCTCAGACCACATTATCTCCCTGTCACTCACAGTCAGCTACCCAGGCCCGGCTCCTCCAGCTCTGAGGCCTGCTCCAGTCCGCGGATCCACGGTGTTTCCTGTTCCCCAGGCCGGCCTAGCCCCGCCTCCCCAAGGTATCCGCACTGATCAGAGCTTGGAGCTCCGTGCGTGGCCTGAACCTCCGCCACTACCCGCGCTCTCACCACATTCCCGTGGGATTGCCGGGCTCCGGGATGGTGCGGCTACTGGCAGTGGCGGCGTCTGGCTCCCCCTCCGGAACCGCAACCGGGTACTGGGCGGCCCTGCGCGGAGCATTGTGGGGAGGAGGTGGCTGCTTCATCGCAACAACAGAGGCCCTTGCACGCAGCCCTCGCTATGCGAGGGCCGCGGCTCGCTGTGCGAGCAGCGGGTTCGGCTAGTGGCAGTGGCGGCGTCTGGCTCCCCCTCCAGGACCCGAACCAGGGCATTGTGGGGAGTAGGTGGCTGCTTTATCCCAACAACTGAGGCCCTTGCACGCAGCCATCGCTATGCGAGGGCTGCGGGCAAGGGCTGCAGGCAAGGGCCTCAGTTGCTGGGATGGAGCCCGCAAGCATGAGCAACAGGCCGTACGCTGCGGGCAAGGGCCTCAGTTGCTGGGATGGAGCGCCTTCGGCGCTCCATCCCAGCAACTGAGGCCCTTGACCGCAGCCCTCGCTTCGCGAGGGCCGCGGGCTCGCTATGCGAGCCCGCAAGCGTGAGCAACGGCCTGTACGCTCACAATTATATATGTGATATTACATGTAATTATACCAAAAAAATCAGTGCAATATACATTTTGTTAATAATTAATCTCACACTCCAATTTGTAACAACTGAATACATCAAGATCTAAAACTAAAGAATAATAATTAAAGAATAATTAAAGGTGCATATTTTATTAATAGCACAACATGTTTGTGATATATGTATCAAATTAATATTTGTAGCTGTGTAAGCCATGAAAAAAATGTTTTTGAGAAAATCTTAAATTTTAAAGACTTTTTGATTCTTTGATGTGAGCCTAAGTTGATGTGTTTATCATATTTATCAGTGTTGGGATATATGGGGAAAGATGGAGTGGGGAGAGAATTTGTTTTGGAATATGATATCTACCCCCTCCCCACACATGTCCAGAAGCAACTTGCAATTGTAACTGCAACACTGCTTCTGTAGAAATGTAAACAACCCTCACCAAAGTATCAATGATGCCTCCAGTGTACAGCAAATATATTTTTCTAAAAACTACATTTTTTTTAAATGTTCTTACTTATGCTCTTACTCAAATATTTCAAATATATGTATATTTTTCATTATACAATAATCCTTTAATCTGTCTCAATATTAGCAAAAAGAAAGCTTCTCCTTTAGTGGTCATACTCTATATTAACCCCTTGAAAAGTTATAATCACACAGTTTTTATCTTGGTTGGAGCTACACAGGCTATCTCATTACTTATTTGATTCATAATGGTAAATGGGTCTTTTGGATGGTTAGGTGACCATAGATTGTATATAAAGGACCAATAGCTACACAATGTCATTTTACCTATAAGAAGCTAATACATTGACAAATTATGAAATACACAAATCCCTAATCACAGAAGCACAAGTACATATCAACTGTAGATGTAAATAACACAATGGATAAAAATAATGGAAATGTGCACCAGATTACCTATAGAAAGACAAGGTCAGAATCTTACACTGTTCAACAATCTATGAGTAAGGTTCATATAGATGGTCATTTATTAAACATCAGTCCTGCGGACCTCCAGGCAATGCACGTGTTTCTCTTAACCATTAACTTGTGCTATTAGTATACTTGGTTCTGGAGTTAGGCAGTTGTACCATGTTACAATAGAGAAATGTTATTGGAACACTTCAGGCTACTGCTACCTCTTATACATAGTCCACATCTTGGAACCACATACCTATATAACCTATTTTAGTATGTTTATATAGGAATGTGGTTGCCAGTTTAATACCATGGTGAAGTGGTGCACCACTGTAATTGCTTTAATTCGGACTTATGGAAGGCTAATATGTTTACAAGAACACACCCTCCTGACAAAGAAGCAGACAAGATCCGGTCAGGAAAAAAATGGAAACCAGTAATCAAGTATAATAGTATATACATTTTTAAAATGTAAAGGTTGTGTTTGTTTAGTCTTCATTTATTTATGTTTTGCTTTTTAAAAACATTTAGTACATTACCAACTTTAGTAATTCCAACAGGATATCAGACCCAATACAAATGCATAAACAAGATTCAGTTTTAAATGTTTAAAACTTTAAAGATCTGTTTACACCACAGTTCCTGAGACCCTGAAAGAATACAATTTTTACTCTACAAATTTGTTTTTATATTTTTGCATTGGGATATTATCCAGAGCTCCTGTAAGTCACGGACATAGCCCCGGCTATGAATTAGATGAAAACACAGGCTCACAATGGACAAAACCAAGAATAGAAGCCACCGGTATGCCAAGCATATAAGCACTTAGGCGTTACTGCTAACAATCATCTATCTCAATCTTATGTTAATAATTAACAGATCTTGTACTGGTCTTTAAGGCACGATGGACACTAATGTTATGCAAACATGAGTGTAACAACTAGTGACCAGTGTGTTATCTGAGATATTCTGATTCAAGCCATTTTCTTAATTAATGAAGCATATAATTTAGGTAACAATGGCCTCTTTCTAACACATCCCAATAGATTTAGACAATCCTGACAGATCTTTGTTGTTATGGAAACAGTATCAGAATATTATTTTCCATGTTTCACAAACAAGCACATTAAATATCCACTCTAGTATTTTTCTTTAAACAATCTTATATCTAAATGTAGGCCTAAATTTACCATTTCAACACATCTCCATGGCAACTGATATAAAGATGCCAAGGGTGACTAGCTAAAATCCTTTATTACTTGAAGCTTTTAATGCTTTATGAAAAACACAGCTTTTCAGATAGCAAATGTTTGTAACATAAGTATTTTTAACTCAAATGCGAAGAATCATTTTAAAAGCTAGATTTATTATAACTAAAGTGATCAAACATCCACATTAATAAGGTATTGGTTCTATGTGAGATATTTATGGAGGGGTAAACTTTGCTTAAATGGACATGGAAGGTTCCATGTTTTTAATATTACATTTAATTACCTAAGTGGTTGCATGGCTAGACATATGGTAATTTTATTGACAAGTGCTTAAAAGCTCTTTTTACTCAATGGAATCTTCCAAATAGTCCCAACTTAGGCCTGCACCACAGCACATGCACACAGGGTCTCTGGTGGTACTAGATGTAGGAGCCACTTACAGATGTTTCTCAACCGCATGTTTCATAAAGCTGCTGAGAGACAATCTGTGATTGGCTAGCACAGTGGTTACCAAACCCCTCCTCAAGACCAACCAGAGAGGCCATAATTTAGGTCAAACATTGTGTGAACAAAGGTGAGGCAACAAGTATTCAACAGGCAGTGGAGCCTCAGATTGCTTCACCTGTGTATTCACACAGTATTTGACCGGTCTGGTGGTGTGATGATCCGGGGGTTATTACTGCCCAATCCCACCTACTATAGACTACAGGTTAATTACCCACAAGGACCGTTCGTGTTCTTGGAAATCTCAGTACCTGCACCCTGATATCTGGCACCTATATCAGTCAGAGTCTCTCCAATAGGTAACAGCACTTCCAGGAGTCTTAGTACCTTTCGTGTTGTAATGACCAGGGCAGGTTACTTGCATGGTGCAGCCACCAGGAGCAAATAAGAGAACATACGATTGCAATATGCCTCAGCAGTGAACTGATTTATTTTTGGAAAGCCACAATATTTATAGTGGTTAGATACAGAGGGGGGTGTACACAATGTAACAATGAGAGAGTGTGGCAGACAATTACAGGAGATGACCCCATATGGGTTGTAGCAGTACCTTTATAGCTGGCCCCTTAAAAACATTCTAATACACATCCTGCTGTTTCTGTGTCTGAGTGGTCCAGACCATAGATTAGATAACAGTACAATAGAGGTGTCTGCTCACTGCAGACTCAGCACACCCTGTTTTAACCCCATCCTGATCACTCAGTCATATTTTAAACAGAACACAGTAATATCACATGGAAAATTACATACAGTATACAGGATAAGACAGAGACATATGCTATAATATGAAGCATGGTGATACACAATGGCCCTATGTTTTTGGACTATTCACCCCACCTCGACCTGCCCACATTTACCATATGGCAATATAATCCCCCTACCCATTTTCCAATGGGGCGGTAGGTATTGCCTCTATGGTTGCAAAATGCACCAGGATCCAGGCCCTGGAAAGGGGTCCGTGACAGGTGGGTTGTGGGGTCTTGAAGAGGGGTTTGGGAACAACTGGGCTAGTACATATAGTACTACAGAGATACTGTGTGCATAAGTTACAGAAGGCAGACCTTTGTTAAGACTATTTGGAATGGTGCAGGGTGTATAAACAGTTTTTAAGCATTTGTTAATAAAATGATTATACATGCAAGCACTTGATTATTTTAATTTTAAAAACAGAGAACCTTACATATCCCTTTAAACTGTACTGGTTACATAGGGGGCTAATTCTAAAGGTACAATATATGGCAGCATTGAATATTTTATGAATAGATATGTCGCGAATAGTTCGCCGGCGGACTGTTCCCGGCGATCATAGCATGTTCGCGTTCGCGGCGAACTGCGAACATATGCGAGATTCGACCCGCCCCCAATACTTTATCATTGAGCAAACTTTGACCCTGCATGTCACAGTCAGCAGACACATTCCAGCCAATCAGCAGCATACACTCCCTTCCACGCCCTTCTACCTCATGGACAGCAGCCATTTTGGAATCATAACTAACTTGCAGTCTTACTGAGAGGAGGTAGAGTGTAGGTGATACTGCATCAATAGGGAAAACCATAGCTAGGCAAGTTTATTCAGTGTCCAGTGCAGTGCTGAAGGACTCTTGTACATTATTATTATTATTATTACTACTCTATAATGTGTAGATGTACCAGCTGGGCATGTATTATTATTATTATTATTATTATTATTATTATTATTATATAATGTGTAGATGTACCAGCTGGGCATGCTCTTGTGCATTATTATTATTATTATTAGTAAAATACTACTACTACTAATAATAATAATGCACAAGAGCATGCCCAGCCGGTACATCTACACATTATATAGTAATAATAATAATAATAATAATAATAATAATGTAGAAGAGCATGCCCAGCCGGTACATCTACACATTATATACTAATAATAATAATAATAATAACAATAATAATAATAATGCTCAAGAGCATGCCCAGCCGGTACATCTACACATTATATAGTAATAATAATAATAATAATAATAATAATGCACAAGAGCATGCCCAGCCGGTACATCTACACATTATATAGTAATAATAATAATAATAATAAAGCAGAAGACCTCCCCTGTGTCTCCCCCCCCCACTCCCTCCCATGTGTTTCCCCCCCCCCTCTCCCCTGTGTCTCCCCCCCACTCCCTCCCATGTGTCTCTCTCCCCCCCCACTCCCCTGTGTCTCTCCCACCCTTGCCTGTGTCTCTACCCCCTCTCCCTTCCCCAGTGTTTCTTTCCCCCCTCTCCTGTGTCTTTTCCCCCTTCCCTCTTCCCTGTGTCACTCCCCCCTCCCCTGTGTCTCTACCCCCCTCTCCCTTCCCGTGTTTCTTTCCCCCCTCCCCTGTGTCTTTCCCCCCTTCACTCTCCCCTGTGTCTCTCCCCCCTCATCTGTGTCTCTTCCCCTTCTCTCCTGTGTCTCTACCCCCTCTCCCCTGTGTCTCTACCCCCTCTCCCTTCCCCTGTGTTTCTTCCCCCCTCCTCTGTGTCTTTACCCCCTTTCCTCTCCCCGGTGTCTCCTCACCACTCCCTCCCATTAGTCTCTTCCCCCCTCTCCCCTGTGTCTCTACCCCCCACTCTCTCCTGTGTCTCTCCCCCCTCCCATGTGTCTCTTCCCCTCACCTCTCCCTTACCCTGTTTCTCTTCCCCCCTCTGCCCTGTGTCTTCCTCTCCCTCTCCACTGTGTCTTCCTCCCCCTCTCCCCTCTCCTGTGTCTTCCTCTCCCTCTCCCCTGTGTTTCCTCCCCCTCTCCCCTCCTCTGTTAGCTTCTATACGCATACATACATACGATAAGAAATCTGGGGGGGGGGTTACCCCTTACCCCCCCCCCCCCCAGTTCCAACACCCATGTGTACTGTATAATATTGTATTGCATTATGTTATATTATATCACTAGCGACTTGCCTGGCACAAATGACGGGGCAATAATAATAAATAAAAAAGTTTGAAGCCATGGCGATACTGTTTGCCACACAGTGTGATGCTTTTTGTACTCTGAGGACCTTCGGCGCTCATTGTGAGCCTCTTCCCTCGTGTCCTTCATGTTTCGTGCTTTGCAACGATCAATCTTCGGCGCTCATCGCAAAGACAGATATATAAGTACAGTGTTAAATATATAATTTATTTTGTGCAGTGTAAATTAAAAAATGTATTCAGGTCTCAGAGCATAATAAAGTGATTTAGATTTGTAACTGCTTTGAGAGTGCTATCGCTGGCAGCCAATGAGCAGTAATCCAGATATATAACTGCAGAGTAAAAAGTAAAACATTTTAGTGTAGTGTAAAGTCTACATTTTTATTTTCCATTACTAATTAATACTTATTAAATGAATGCACGATAATAACTATTGTGAATGAACAAATGTATTAGGAAGTGCGAAGCGTTAATGTATGTAAAGTAACCGCAGTGTAAAATATGCTATTAAGCGTATTTTTTTTATATATTTTTTTTTTAATAATAATGAATTAATTAATTACTAAAATACTTTACCTATTTGTAATTAATATATCCAGTGATCAACCGCAGTGTAAAATATGCTATTAAGCGTATTTTTTATATATATTTTTTTTAAATAATAATGAATTAATTAATTACTAAAATACTTTACCTATTTGTAATTAATATATCCAGTGATCAATAACCTGAAGAGCTAACTAAAAAAGATTTTCCTAAAAAGCTGTACGAGGTAAAGATACACTATTAGCAAGGACGCTAAATCATCCACACCCGCTTACCACATACACATTCCCCGCCATTTTACAACACTAACTTACACAATGCGGAAGTACCCAGCTACCCTAACGGCTTCCACTCGCGCACGCAGCCTATTTACACTACACACTGCACACATTGCTGACACTTACACAGCAGCTCCACAGCACTGAAAACCTACATTGTATGCTGCAGGAACATGAAAACAGATTGTCAGCTCTTCAGCACAATGCTTCCTGCATATATTACTTACAAATAGGTAAAGTATATTCATTTAGTAATTATTTCATTAGCATACAAAAATACATATACACAGAAAAAACATTATCACATTAAACATAAAAGCCATTCACTGCGCGCCTCACAACGAGCGCCAACGCTGCTCATAGCACACAAAGCCTTGCAATAAGCGCAAAAAACACATCACCGCCGACCAAAGAATAACAGCAAAAGCGCCTATCAGAAAAAAAATACAACCAACAGCCTCGCAATGAGCGCCGAAGGATATCCGACCGCCAACAAAACGTCAAAACCATTACCTGCCTTACAATCTTATTGCCGCCATTTTTTGACGGGCAAGTCGCTAGTAAATATATAAAGATCAAGATAATAAAAGTATCAGGAAATGTAACACAAAGATGCACGCGCGTCTGAATAATACGCCAAATACGGATTTTTGTCATAAATGATATGATCGCAGTATTGGGTCATAAACCCTAAACACTGGAATCTGTTACATACAATTTACTGATGATGTCATTAGTGGGCTTCAAGGTGGGGTGATCTCTTTTCATACGTTTTGAGCGGTGCAAATCCAACATACGCAGAGCGGAAACGCCACATCTGTGGGACACACACAAAGGGGTTCACTTTGGGAGAAAAAAACAAACAAATATGAAATATTTAATAATCATATTTTGATGTTTCCAACAGATAAGGAACGAAACTGAGGTTATTATATCTAATAGTAGCAAGCCTGGGAGTACTGGGAGTAATAATACTGCAGCAGGAGGTCAGGACTAATGTCACCTATAGACCCCCAGACAGATAAAGGTCAGTACTAATGTCCCTCTATAGACCCCCAGTCAGATAAAGGTCAGTACTAATGTCCCTCTATCGACACCCAGTCAGATAAAGGTCATTACTAATGTCCCTCTATAGACACCCAGTCAGATAAAGGTTAGTACTAATGTCACCTATAGACCCCCAGTCAGATAAAGGTCTGTACTAATGTCACCTATAGACCCCCAGTCATATAAAGGTCAGTACTAATGTCACTCTATAGACCCCCAGTCAGATAAAGTTTTGAATTGTTTCTTGGATAGCATTGGGGCTAAAGGAGGTTTGGCCATCAGGTAGTCTAAAGATACCGTATATTATGTCCTCTCTTGGGGGGTAAAGACACTAATAATTCCTCCAATAAAATTCTGTTTTTTTATGTGGGCAAGGTCCCTGGTTAGCCCATTGGGTTATCTGTTAAAAAGAGTGGTGCAGAGACTTTGGGGGCTGTTAGCCTCCTTGTCCCCGTGTGGCCGTTTAGAATCCCTGCTGCTGCATGTTTCAGCTTTATTAAGGTGTAATTATACAGCGTTTGACTCAAGTAGCTGCCTGTGCTGGGTCAGTTTGGCTTAATTGCTGGGCCCTTTTCCTGCCAAGATGGCGACCGTCAGTCCATGGGCCTCTATGTCCCCTTCACTACCTTTGTCCCCGCTTGTGTGCTTATTTGGGATGGCCCCCCTTTATATCTTCGACCCGTGGCCTTCTCAGGTCCCCCCCTCAATCTCTGAGTGTGGGTATGCGGGCTGGGGCGTTGAATCAGGCCTACCTTCTTCTCTGCTTGCTGCAAGATCAACAATACCTAATTTTTCAGGCATGTGTACATGCCTAATTTTTCTGGCCTCTGGTGCTGCACTGTGCCTTCAACAACCAAACCCCCCAAAAAGGCACATAACAGGGATTAAACTGATAGGAGTAGTACTACTTAACACACCACTCATATCTGGTGTAACAGTAGTGTACATTTAAAACAAAAAACATTTTTTCTACTGTAATAGATTGCATAGCAGTTAGTTGTCTGCAAGCGTGTGTGTCAGACCTACAGCGTCTACTCTGCCAACTTCTGCAAGTGCACAGTGCCACTTATATCTGTTGTCACAGTAGCTTGGACGCATAGTACCAATCTGTCAAAACCGGTAATGATGAATGAGGTCTAGAGTAGCCTGGTTCCCTTATCCTCTACAGGTGGAGACCTAATGTTTGGGTGTCTCCAGACCAACACATGAGTACAAGCAGCACACAAACTCAAAGCCGCCATCCTCCTCCTGGTCCAGCATCATCAGCCACATCAACCACTGCTGTCCTCCTTGCCCCCTCTCAACCATCCGCCACTGCGTCTCTCGCCTTGAGCAGTTCCTGCTCATTTGCCCATAGTCAGGTGCCTGTAAAGGACATGTTTGAGCGTAAGAAGCTAATGTCTCAAAGTGCCCCAAAATTGAAGTGATACGACCAACAATGCATCTTTTTCCATCTCCCGGTTCTAAAAATCCAGGCCTTATACATGCCCCCTGATATGTGCTGTAACAGGTTTTAAACTGATAAGAGTAGTACTACTTAACACACCTTATAATAATGCAGATAGAGGCAATGCAGTGAGAGGAGTCTGAAGTAGAGGAGGAAGGTGGCTTTGAGGAGGTGGAAGACCAAACACAGCAGGCGTCCCAGGGGGCTTGTTGTCACCTTTCGGGGACCCTTGGTGTTGTACGTGGCTGGGTGGAGGAGGAGACCTTCAATGACATCAGTGAACCTTGTGCAAATGGGGAGTTTGCGGTTGTGCAAATGGACTGTTGTCGGTTGTTTGCGGTGCATTAAACGGGGAGTTTGGTCTGTCACTGTGAAGCGGGTGTAACCCTTACACTACCTGATCGATACAACATCATACCTGATGTTTTAAAGCACGTTATTCCAAACAATTTAGGAATGTTAGGTAATTTATGCCCTTTATGGCTTAAAACCAGACTCTGTATCAACTATGTAATTTTCCGTGGGAGTTTTGCCATGGATCCCCCTCCGGCATGCCACAGTCCAGTTGTTAGACCCCTTGAAACAACTTTCTCATCACTATTGTGGCCAGAAAGAGTCCCTGTGGGTTTTAAAATTCGCCTGCCCATTGAAGTCTATGGCGGTTCGCCGATGTTCGCCGGTTCGCAAACATTTGCGGCGGTTCGCGTTCGCGAACCGAAAATTTTATGTTCGCGACATCACTATTTATCAACATATTGTAGCTTCGACAAGAATAATTTATGGCCTCTATGACCACAAGATGTACCTCCTGCCTGGAAGTCTGCCCTGGAGGCATATCCCAATTTCTGACTCAGTCCCTATTAATAAGCTAAGCTCATAGTCTAATACAACAATATTACAAAAAAAAGAAACCCCTAAAAGCAGGGAGGACATCAGCACTTACCGCAGACCCAAAATTCAGTACCTATGAAGGCTACAAGAACCGTGATGTGTATTTCATCCGTCTTGCGGATATGATCCAATGACGTCAACAAGACTGATGGAACGCAGGTTGCGGTTCCTATGGCCTTCATGCAATATTATTGTATTAGACTGTGAGCTTGGCTACTAAAAGGGACTGAGACAGAAATTGGGGTATGCCTTCAGGGCAGCCTTCCAGGCAGGAAGTACACCTTGAGGTCATAGCGAAACACTGATTATGGACTGTAAGACACACTAATGACCTGTTAGTGCTTTTAATGGGTTTGTGTTTTTTTTAGATAAAATATGTTATTTTTATATTGGATTCAATAAAGGTTATATTTTATTTCCAATAACAAATGTGCATCATTTCATTTTTGTTGCATCTGAAACATTATATTTTTAAATGTGTCACAGTGTTTTTTTTTCAAATAATTCTCTCAGAGCACAATATACTGACTGACATATTTAACTGCTCTAATAGGCTTACCCCTGGCAGACAATGAACAGTAATACAGGAATATAAGTAATAGTTGTCTGCCAATGAGACCTGCATACTTCAATGAAAGTTTCAGATTCTACTTTATGTTTTCATGTGAAAAACAATTTTAGTTATATTGAAAATATGATTTTTGAAATGCATGAAAAATTGTGTTGCATGTCCATTTAAGTGTAAACTTTCTACAGAGATATAAAGAGATATATATTTACTTGGACTACTCGTTCATACCTGATGTAGAAAACTGTTCCTTTAGTATTTCTTATAAAAAAATGTGCTGGCACTGAAAAGGTCTGTGGAAAACCATAACCACGGAGGTCAACAAGAAAGTCACCCTGAACCGTCAGCTGGGAAATCAGAAGAGCACTTTTGCTGCCACAAATAAAATTTTCATGGGTTGGAAGCAACTTGAGACCACATGGTTTACACCACTTGCAACTTGAGACCACATGATTTACACCACTTGCATGATTTACTGACCTATGCAGGAAGTGTAAAAAAACAACTTTCTTTTTAACACGTCAGTTTATATCTTCATGTGGCATTACCATTATCAAGAGTCTCTACTTCCAATATACTCTTTAATGATCAAGCACCAACATTTCCTGTAGTGCTCTTCTTCTACAGTAGATTGGGTATAATAGGTAAAATGAGATAACATGTATTAAAGTATACAGAAATGCAAAGACAATACAATACAAAATATGATAGATATTTTAATGCAACAGAGATGAGTACCCTACTTTGGCGAGTTTACAATTTAAGTTAAATAACTGATATGTGATGGACAGTGATTGAGTCAATAGGCTGTAGACCCTCAGTAAGCAATCCCATTAATATCACTAACAGGTCAATAGAGTGCTATAGAGTCCATAATCACCATTTTGCCATAAACTAAAACTAAACACATCCTGCTATGACCTCAAAGGGTACGTCCTGCCTGGAAGTCTGCCCTGGATGCATATCCCAATTTCTGACTCAGTCCCAATTAATAAGCTAAGCCCATAGTATAATGCAATAATATTGCACAAAAAGAAACCCCTAAAAGAGAGGACATCAGCACTTACCGGAGACCCAAAGTGCAATACTTATAAAGGCTACAAGAACCACGTTGTGTGTTTCGTCCGTCTTGCTGACAACATCAGATCATGAAACGCATGTTATGGTTCTGGTAGCCTTCATGGGGACTTATAATAAGTCCATTAAATAAATTAGAGCCCTACTATAGGCAGCTCTCCATCTGGATTGCTACCTTGACGTGGTGAAAGGACTTGTGTACCTCAATGAAGCTGTGAGCTATACCAGCCAGGGTCACCCAAAATGCACAGGTCATAACAGAGTGGTCAGACAAATTACACTGGAGAAGGAACTGGAAACCCACTCCAGTATCTTTACCAAGGAAACTATATGGATAAGAACAACTAGGACCACAGACTGATATGGCTAGTGTTTTGCGTCCACATGGTCACCAAGATTCGGACACGACTGAAGGACTGAACAAAAAAATAGGCAGCTATAGTTCAGCCAACATTTATGCAACTTGTTAGACAAAATAATTGTAAATTGTAACAATTTGTTTCATTATTTCTAGATTCAAAGGCCAACACACAATTTGGTGCCTCAAATGTTAGACTTGTTTTTGGGTATATTTGTCCTACTGATTCCAGTTTTCCCCTATCAGTTTTGAGATAGAGAACATGTGCCATATACTACTTTATGGTTTATGATACAAACTTTCCAACCATTCAACACATAAGAAGCTCAAACAATAGTCTGCCATCATGTGTACATCCCATCTTCCTTAGTATCTGGCTTCCATTGTTTTTATGTCTTGGTGAAATATTTCACCTTGCTCTTCCCTTAAGTCACCAAGGTTCTCTGGAAAGTGATCTAAGTGACTGTGCAGATAATGGACTTTAACACTCATGTTACAGCCAAGCCTGTTGAAATGAAAGAGCATATCCTCTACTAATTGTGTGTAGTTGTCGGCCTTCTTGTTGCAAAGAAAGTGTTTCACAACAAGTGAAGACCAGGCATGTGATTCAATTTCATTCATTGATGCTATGAAATTATTTTCATATCTGATCTGTGGACCATCAAAAATTCCTGCCCTCTGTTTTTTTTTTGTTGACCTGTGTTATCAAAGCATACATGCACTAGTGGAGTCATTATATGATCAGTCATCTCATATTGTGGAGGTGTAACATGACTTAGGCTTTGCGTTTCATATACAAGCATTGACTAGGTGTTTTGAGTGAGGATGGCATTGTCAAAGATAATAGAGATTTGAGGAGTTGTGGAAGGTGTGAAAATGTAGGAGCTCAGCTTTTTATATGTTGAGTGACAGAAACACATTTGAGAGTATGTATGTGCAGATGGTGATGTACTAGAATTGCAGTTGATCTGCCTGGTATAGAACAACAGATCTGACTGGTATCTACTGTATCTCTGTCTCTCTATATGTGTGTGTATCACATTTTATAATTGTCAAACTGCGATTCGTCGTCATGCTTGCAAGCCTCACGTAGCAAGGCGAGCCGTTGAAGCGCAGAAGTCTTCCGAGCTCGGAGCACTTAGACGATGAGCGCCAAAGGAGCTCATCGCCTGCGAGCCTCGCGAAGTTGAGGCATTGAAAAACGCTGGACTTAGCCTCCAAGCAGTTAGGAAACGCGGGATTGTCTTAGGCTGCAAGCAGTTGAGGAACGGGGGACTTAGAAAGTTAACGGCCAAACCGCGCAAATCGAATAAAATGAAAAACACAAAAAATACAACAACAAAAAAAACCTCACACACAGCACGAGGGGGCAGCAGGATATCTGGGAGGGAGGTTGCACGCAAATTTAAGCCAAACTTGTCGAGTTTCGGCACTTGAAAATCAGTTAAGCGAGAAAAGAAATGGAGGGCGAAAAAATTAAAACAAGGCTACACGACCTGAACCGCACAAAACACTGCCAGATGCGTACCACTTTTACCCAGGAACGTATGAGGTACAAAATACACTATTTGAAAGGACGGAAAATGCTCGTGAGCCGCGAAACACATAGTCAATCGCCGCCATTTTACAACACTAACTCGCAACTAATAACATTACGAATCTAAAATGACGCTTTACCCGTCTAAACCAATGGTTTAGCCTCGTGCACACAGCCTATTTATACTGCACAATTGGCACATTGCACAATTTCTCATCAGGGCAGCAACAGTCCAGTACATTGTATGCTGCAGGAAAATCAAAAGAGATTGATTGCTGGATATATTAATTACAAATAGGTAAAGTATATTCATTTATTAAGTAATTAATTAATTAATTATTAGTAAAAAAATGTTTTTTATATAAAATAATAAATTTGCTAAATAGCATATTTTACACTGCCGTTACTTTACTTCACAATTCCTAATACATTTGTTTGTTCAGAATGAATTATTAACGTACATTCATTTAATAAGTATTAATTAGTAATGGAAAATAAAAATGTATACTTTCCACTGCACTAAAGTTTTTTTTACTTTTTACACTGCACTTTTTTTTTACAGGTGCTCAGAGGAGAAAAAGTACACAAGGAGAGACGCTCGCAATGAGCGCCGAAGGTACTCAGAGGAGCGACTCGCAATGAGCGTCAAAGGCTGTGTTGTCTGTGTTATCTCTCTCTATGATGTCTGTCCTTGTGTGCCCTCTGTCTCTCTCTGTGTACCCTCTCTTTGTGTGGGCTCTCTCTCCCTGTGCCCTCTCTCACTGTGCCCTCTCTCTGCGCTCTGTGTGCTCTCTCCCTTCCCTCTGGTTCCTCTTTTTCCCTCCCTCACTCTGCCTCCTCACCTCTCTTCTCTCTCTCTGCCTCCTATCTCTTTCCCTCCCTCTCTGTAGAGCAGCACCCCCTCTCTTTGCCTTCTCTCTCTGCCTCCTCTCTCCCTCCATGTAGCGTGGCTCCCTCTCTCTGCCTCCTCTCTCCATTCCTCCCTGTCGGGTGGCTTCCTCTCTTCCTGCCTCCTCTCTCCCTCCCTTCATGCTTGTAGCGCAGCTGGGGCGAGCATGTGCAGGAAAGCGGCTGTGCCGCACCTGCGCCAGTTTGATGCAACTGTGAATGCGTGACTATGTCACACATGCACAGTTGCAGGATCTTGGAAAAACAGCTTTAAGTTAATAGTTCTGAGTAACGCCTGTGTGATGCGTTCTATTATAGTGGATTGAGATAGACTATGAGCTGCAAATATGCCAATGTAGTGGAGAGTGAATTGTCAACTGTACTGAGATCTACATAAGGCATTATTGACATTATGAGGGCTGTTCTTGTGCAAAGTTGGGGACTGAAGCAGGTCAAGTAGCGAATTAGACAAGAGGACGTGGGTCAAGTAGTTATGACACAAATAGAAGCAGAAGGATAGGGTGATAGTTGGATGGAGGAGTGAATACTTCTTAAAAATGGGCCTTAAAGACTTGTTTGAGAGAGGATGGAAACTTGTTAGTGTACAGGGATTAAAGAGATGCAAAAAATACTGTGATGGTGAGACTGTTTAATAAAAGCTGTGTTCTATTTCTTCCAAGATGAAGAAAAATAGTATAATTTCATCATGATATACTTGGGAAATCTTAAACATAGCAGAAATGAAAGAGCTCTGATGTAAGGATCACCTACCCCAGATGTGTAACGAACATTGCCACAGCCTTCAAATTTTATATATATATATATATATATATATATATATATATATATATATATATATATATATATATATATATTTACAGTAGTACCTTGGTACACAATCTTAATCCGTTCTGGACGGCAGTTTGAGTACCAAAAAGATTGAGAACCAAAGTAGAATATTCCAAATTTAAATAGGCTGTTCCGGACCCCAGAAATTTCACATTTTCTTTTGAACTGATGGTGTTATTTCTTGACACAAAACTTTAAAACTAAACAGACATAAATAAAAATCAATAATTACATCAAATAACAGAGCATTTGACTTCACTTTAACTGTACTGAGAGGACTTGATGGTGGCAATGTAGAGGAGGAGGAGAAAGGTTATTGCTTGGAAGGAGAGTTCTCTTCCAATAAAACATCAGGCGCTTGCACAGGGTATCTTTCTCCTTTTTGTCTCTTAACACCACTGAACCCTGCTGGAGACTCTGAGGGGAGTTTCACTAAAAACCTATCAAGAGAAACTTGCTTCTGCCTTTGTTTCAAAATGTTTCTGAAGTGAGACATTTTGTCTTGCTTGAGCTTTGTCGGGGTTATACTTTTTCAGTAGATTCTGTAATTAACCCATGTAGCATACATTTCTTTGATCAATGCAGTAAGTGCTTCCTTCCTTCCCTCCTCTTCACCTGAAGGAATTTCCTCAGCCACTATCTGTTGCTGTTCCTTTGAAGTCCCTTCAGCTCCTAGGTGCTGAGCTCTTGTCCGTGCAACTCCACTAACGCTTCAATGTCTTTATTACTGACCTCCAGGCCCATGGACTTGCCCAGAGACACAATGTCTTCCACTGTTAGTCTAGGTTCAGCCTCCAAGTTCCATGGAGTTACAGCTTCTGGACACAATTTCCTCCAACCACAGTTCATGGTCTTGTAAGAGACTGCACGCAAGGCCTTATGTATCAGAGTGACACAGTAGAAAATATTAAAAGTCACCCCCAAGCACCTCTGGAAGAAGGCCCTGGTATAGAGTCTCTTGAAGTTCGAGATAAACTGCTGGTCCATGGGCTGGATCAGAGGAGTTGTGTTAGGGGGGGAATAACTTCGCAGTTATAAAATGAAAGTCCTCCAGCAAGTTGTCCTCCAAGCCTGGAGTGTGAGCAAGAGCATTGTCCAACTCAGAGGCAGTTCTTTTTCATGCAAATATTTTTGACAGTGGGGTCAAACACTTTGTTCTTCCATTCAATGAATAACTGTTAGGCTTTGCTGTTGGCCCTCCACATTATACTTAACTTGCTTTTCAGCACATTTTGTTTTGAAAATTCTGGGGTTCTCCCTGTGCTAGACTAGTAGAGGTTTCTTAAATCCCAGCTAGCATTGCCACACACCAACAGAGATAGCCTTTCCTTATTTGGCTTGTGCCCATCTCTTCGTGAGTGTCTCGTCACAGTTGAAGACTTGTTGGATAATAAAACCCTCAGCGTCTACATAGTCTCTAACCTCTCTAATAAAGGTTTTGGCAGCTTCATTGTCGGCACTGTCTACCTCTACATGCCTCCACACACTGTGAATGCCAGTTCTCTTTTTAAAATTCTCAAAACAACCATGACTGGCTTTAAATTCTTCACCGCTGTCACCATTGGTTGTAGCCTCTTCTTTTACACAATTGGTATACAATTGTTTTGCTTTCTCACAAATTATTGCTTGGGAAATACTGTCACCCACTAACTGTGTACATTTTTTGTGTGACCTTTGCTTAGTCACAGCCTTCTCACCTCTAGCCACATCAGCTCCTTTGATAGCTTCCTTATTTCTCAGAATCACAGAGATCGTTGTTCTACTAAGAAGCAATATCTCACACACATGGCTACCATGCTCATACTTGGCTATTATCTCTGTTCTAGTGTGATTCTCACTCTTTTTCTTTTCTGCCGAGTGGTATCACTAGCCTTCTTCAAACAGATGATGTAAGCACAAGATACACTTGGGTTCTTATGGGCACAGGCTGCTCTTGTAAGCATGCTACACTGCACCACAGTCATTTCTTTCTTCCTGGTGAGACAGAATGAGGGATGGTGAGAACAAGACGAGTAAGCGCTGATTTCCAAGGCATTTTGTTTTCATTCAGCCGCCCTTCTGGTACCAAAAACGACTAGGTGAGGTATTCAAGTGCAGAGGATCCACTGTGGGTGTGTGTGTGTGTATATATATTTATATATATTCATATTCAACTGTAGGTTATAACAGAATTTTCCACTTCTTAATAAGTGATTGAACAGTACTGACTGTCATTCTCAAGGCTTTGGATTTTTTTTTATATCCTTTTCTATATTTATGAAGTTCCATTACCTTGTTATGCAGATCTTTTGACAGTTCTTTTCTGCTCCCCATGGCTCAGCATCTAGCCTGCACAGTGCATTCATGTGAGAGCTAACAAACTCATTGACTATTTATACACAGACACTAACCTTTAATTAGCATTTTAACCTGTGTGTGTCACATTGTGTGTCTGTAACAAAGCCAAAGATGCAAGGGTATCTAAACGTTTGACCAGGGCCATTTGGGTGATTTCTGTTATCATTATGATTTAAAAAGGAGCCAAACAACTATGTAAAGGCTTCATATGATCACTATCCTTCAATAAAAGACATTTTTTTGCATGATCAGTCATATTTTCAAAATAAATGCCAACCTTTCACAATTTCTGCCAGGGTATGCAAACTTTTGAGCACAACTGTATATACACACACATGAATTAAGTTGTCTGGAAAGGTCACCTTTTGGTTCTCTTAACCGTCTGCTATGATTTCATGGTTTAGGTGTAATCTGCACAGGAGGCGGTCCTAAAAATTTCCTAAAATAGACAGACTATTTGCATGCATTTAACCAAATAACTATTTTATACCTTTGTGTATTTTAAATAAACATAATTTTTACAGTATTTTGATTTCATTTTACTTTCTTCATTGGTTTTGAACATGTCTAGCATTTTGGATATGACCTGTGTTTGGCTGGGATATCATCCTTACTTCATTCTACAAAGTACTAAAATCTTACCATAGTTATACATTTACTTTAATGCATAACAACAGGTTTTCAACAATGCAGAACTTTTTGTATGCATAAAAATACTAATTCTATTTCAGGTATGTCAGTGGACAGCGCTAATCAAGTTATGGAAAACTTTTAGAAAAATAAGGATCTCCCTCTAGTGGCTGAACGTGTTACACGAAAAAGTTCTGATTTTACTGTTAGTAGAGTAAAATAAAGAGGATTTTTGTCCCTTAAATCACCAAGTTTTGCACACAAAATGTATGGTTTACAATCTGCTCTTCTAAAAAGCAAATTACCCTCAGTGACATTGCCCTCAGTGACATTACTGCACAACACTCAAACCCTCTAATTCACTTTTGCAAAACACTTAGGGAGCCTTCGGCGCTCATCGTGAGCCTCTTGGTTGGTGTATTTTTTATTATCAGAGCCGCTTTTGCGCTAATTGTAAGGTCCGCGACGATTTCCTTTTTGCGCTTATTGCAAGCCTCTCCCCTGGTGTACTTTGTGACCTATGAGCACCGTTGGCGTGAGGCGCGCGGTGAATGCCTTTGTCGTTTATTGCGATCCTGTGGTGAGTTTTTTTTTTCCTGTATGTATTTTTTGATAATTAATTAAAGAAATCATAAATTTACATACTTTACCTATTTGTAATTAATATATGCAGCAATGTGCTGAAGAGCTAACAATCTGTTTTGATGTTCCTGCAGCATACAATGTAGATTTGCACTGTTGTTGAGCTGAGGTGTAAGTGTCAGCAATGTGTGCAGTGTGTAGTGTAAGAAAGGCTGCGTGCGCGAGGGGAAGCCGTTTGTTTAGCTGTGTAATTCTGCATTTTGTAAGTTAGTGTTGGAAAATGTCGGTGATTGTGTATGTGGTACGTGGGTGAGGATGATTTTGCATCCTTGCTATTAGTTTATTTTGTACCTCGTATGGGTTTGTGTAAAAGTCGTATGTGCCTTGTGGTGTTTTGCGGGTGTAGGGGTCGAGTAGCCTCGTTTTTTCGCTGTGCGCGGTTCGGCCTATAAGTTAGTATTTTTGCGACCTTGTAATTTTGCATTGTTGTACCTTGTACGTCCTTATCAAAAGTCGTACGTGGCAGTTATTTGCAAGTCTTGGGTCTTGTAGCCTTGTTTTAATTTTTTTTGACCGCCATTTTTTCTCTTGCTTAGCTAATTTTCAAGTTCCCAAACTCCTAAAATTTGACTTTAATTGGGGGGCAACCTCACTGCCAGATGTCGTGACCGACCACGCCCATATGCTGTGTGTATGTTTTTTTTTGTTTATTTTTTTAAGTGATTTTTATGTTTGTTGATATCCACGTTACGGCCGTTAATTTCGTATTTTTGCGAGCTCATATTTTTTTCTTTTACCCTAATCCCGTGGCTTGTATTTTTTTGTGTAAGTCTGTATTTAGTCATTGCGTGTTATTGGGAAGCGGAGTATGGACATGCAAATGTGCCCACAAAGGCTTCGTTCTTCAATCCATAACCATTTTAAAAATGGCTTCCTTTAAGCTTATGCCGCTACATTACACAGCTTTTTTTGCAAAGCCAAGGTTGGATTATACACAAGCTGGGAATCCTACCCATGGACAGCCATTTCAAGGTTACTGCCTATCATCAGCGTGGGACGGGATCCCAGCTTGTGTTGTGGTCCTTATGAGTAGGTAGTTCACCACAACAATCATTTAATATATGGTGGGCAAAAGAGCGATACAAGCCCTCCACCGTACAGTAAATAAATAGTACATCTGTGTTCATATTTGAATGTCTAAAACAAGTTAAAAAGATTGCTTCCTGCTCAGAATTCCAAGAAATAAGAGTTGTGACATACAGTATCTCACAAAAGTGAGTACAACCCTCACATTTTTGTCAATATTTTATTATATATTTTCATGTGACAACACTGAAGAAATGACACTCTGCTACAATGTAAGGTAGTAAGTGTACAGCCTGTATAACAGTGTAAATTTGCTGCCCCCTCAAAATAACTCAACACACAGCCATTAATATCTAAACAGTTGGCAACAAAAGTGAGTACAACAGTAAGTGGAAATGTCCACATTTAGCCAAATTAGCCATTTTCCCTCCCCGGGAAAATGGGGAGCAGGTGTTTTAAGTCTGGTGTTATCACACTGGTCACTGGAAGTTCAACGTGGCACCTCATGGCAAAGAACTCTCTGAGGATCCGAACAAAATAATTGTTGCTTTACAGTGCCTTGCAAAAGTATTCTCTCCCCCTCGACTTTTTGCCTATTTTGTTACATTACAGCCTTAAGTTCAATGTTTTGTTAATATGGATTTTATGTGATGGATCAGAACACAATAGTCTAAGTTGGTGAAGTGAAATGAGAAAAATATATACATAAAACTATTTTTTAGAAATAGCAAACAGAAAATTGTCATGTGTGTATGTATTCACCCCCTTTGTTATGAAGCCCATAAAAAGCTCTGGTGCAACCAGTTACCTTCAGAAGTCACATAATTAGTGAAGTGATGTCCACCTGTGTGCAATCTAAGTGTCACATGATCTGTCATTACATATACACACCTTTTTTGAAAGCCTCTCCCGTGGCTGCAACACCTAAGCAAGAGACACCACTAACCAAACACTGCTATGAAGACCAAGGGACTCTCTAAACAAGTAAAGGACAATGTTGTTGAGAAGTACAAGTCAGGGTTAGGTTATAAAAAAAATCCACATCTGTGATGATCCCCAGGAGCACCATCAAATCTATCCTAAACAAATGGAAAGAACATGGCACAAGAGCAAACCTGCCAAGAGACGTCCGCCCACCAAAACTCACGGACCAGGCAAGGAGGGCATTAATCAGAGAGGCAGCACAGAGACCTAAGGTAACCCTGGAGGAGCTGCAGCGATCCACAGCAGAGACTGGAATATCTGTACATAGGACGACAATAAGCTGTACGCTCCATAGAGTGGGGCTTTATGGCAGAGTGGCCAGAAGAAAGCCATTACTTTCAGCAAAAAAAAACAAAATTAGTTTGCGAAAAGGCATCTGGCAGACTCCCAAAACGTATGGAGGAATGTGCTCTGGTTTGAGGAGACAAAAATGTAACTTTTCAGCCAAAGAAAACGCTGTCTGGCACAAACCCAACACATCACCCAAACAACACCATTCCCACAGTGAAACATGGTGATGGCAGCATCATGCTGTGGGGTTGTTTTTCAGCAGCCGGAACTGGGAAACTAGTCAGAGTTGTGGGAAAGATGGTGCTAAATACAGGTATATTCTTTAGCAAAACCTGTACTCCTCGCGATTTGAGGCTAGGACGGAGGTTCACCTTCCAGCAGGACAATGACCCCAAACACATTGCTAAAGCAACACTTGAGTGGTTTAAGGGGAAACATGTAAACGTGTTGGAATGGCCTAGTCAAAGCCCAGACCTCAATCCAAGAGAAAATCTGTGGTCAGACTTAAAGATTGCTGTTCACAAGCGCAAACCATCCAGCTTGAAGGAGCTGAAGCAGTTTTGCAAGGAGGAATGGGCAAAAATCTCAGTGGTAAGATGTGGTAAGCTCATAGAGACTTATCCAAAGCGACTTGGAGCTGTGATTGCCGCAGATGGCTCTGCAAAGTATTTACTTTAGGGGGGTGAATAGTTATGCACATTGACTTTTTCTGTTATTTTGTCTTATTTTGTTGGGAGTGTCATGGTCTTTGGGCCTACATGAGTGCTGCTGGCACTGGGGAGCTATAGTTCATTGAGGGAACTATGAATGCCAACATGCACTGTGACATACTGAAACAGAGCAGGATCCCCTCCCATCGGAGACTAGGCTGCAGGGAAGTATTCCAACATAACGACCCCAAACACACCTCCAAGACGACCACTGCCTTGCCAATGAAGCTGAAGGTAAATGTGATGGACTGGCCAAGCAGGTCATCAGACAAACCATATTGAGCATCTGTGGGGAACAGAAGGTGGGGGAGTGCAAGGTCTCTAACATCCACTAGCTCCATGATTTCATCATGGAGGAGTAGAAGAGGACTCCAGTGGCAACTTGTGAAGCTCTGGTGAACTCCATACCCATAAGGGTTAAGGCAATGCTGGAAAATAATGGTGGGCATACAAACTATTGACATTTTGGGCACAGTTTGGACATTTCCACTTAGCCGTGTACTCAATTTTGTTGCCAAACGGTTGTGACATTAATGACTGTGTTGCGTTATTTTGAGGGGACAGCAAATTTATACTGTTATACAGGCTGTACACTTACTACTTTACATTGTAGCAGAGTGTCATTTCTTCAGTGTTGTCACATGAAAAGATATAATAAAATATTTACAGAAATGTGAGGGGTGTACTAACTTTTGTGAAATTATATATATTAGTGCTCAGTCTAAGTTAGCTAAAATTTGTCAAATTTGGCAACACCCTAGTCACTATTGCAGTGCATAAATATCTAGCTTTAGGCTTTGGTACGTGCGTTTACTCTGAGTAAACAAAATATTTTCTGTTCAAATCTATTAGAAACGCTAATCTATGCAATACTTTATTTCGGTGTTAAAACATTAACTACAGACAACAGTAAATATTAAAAAAAAGTATATGTAAATAAAAAAAAATAAAAAACAGAACTAATGTATGCACAAGTCTTTATTATGCATTTTAATGAAATTGTTTCCATTCAGAAATTTCAAGGTATCTTTCCTTTAGTATTTTGGATAGCTCAAACTAGATTTTGAAACATATGCCATTAAATTTTATTTATATGCATCTGTACACACATTTGTAATTCATATACTATACAATTTATGCAGCTAAAGAGGAACTTGCACACTAAAGAAAAATACTAGGTTTACTTTATTCAGCTGAATAAATTACTGGAGATTTTTTGACAATTATGTATACATTGAATATGAAGTTTGTTAAAATGTACTTACTGCCTTACTGGTCCTGAAAGAAAACAGTTTGTAGTGGATATCTTTTAGTGGAACAATAGATGACGTCATAAAGAGCTTTCAAAGTTTTTGTTTTTATCTTAAAGAACCACTATATGATAAATATATGTATGAAAATAGTCAGTTCATAAGAAAAAAAAAATTCTGCACAAGAAATGTAATCTACTATTTTACAAAGACTTCAACAGTGGCACTGAGGACTGAAAATGTAAGATAGTGGATCACATTTCTAGGACAGCAGATGCAAGCTGCCTGTTTCTAAGCAAGTGTGGGGGAAGGGGAAAGGTGTCAAACAAGATCAAATCACCTAACAAATCTACCACACCCCCGCCTATCCCTGAAACACACAACCCTAAAGCCCCGGTATCAGGAATTGATGTTAAAGACAAGATGCAACATCCTATCCATAAAAGTAGCAAAACTAAAATACTAGTTCTCTAAAAATGCAGTTATGGCATGACCAACAGCTGTTAAGTTTGTTATATACTTCACAAAGTGCATGTTTTCTTGAACTACAGTGGTCCTTTAATACTCATTGAGGTTGAATAAACTCAAACTTGCAATGATCCATAAAAAAATAAAAAAAGTGTAAATACTACAAATCTGCAACAAACCTTTTAGGTACAGATAAATTAGCCATTTCCATGCAATGAATGCCAACATCTATCTAGTGCTAATTTAAATTATAAAGTGGTAGGATGAACGAGAAATTCTGTATAATTAGATTCTTCGTCTGTAATCTTAAATTTTATTGGTATAAAAATGACAGATATACATCCAAATTTTCTATACTTTCCCTATCTAATGCACAAGTACCTCTTACTGCCTGTAAAAGCATGTACTGGGTATAATAAAAAAAAAAATTATGTACCCCTCAAAACACAAGTAATACATATGGTTAGGCATTTATTGGCTGAAAAAAAAAAAAATACAATTTGATGTTTTAATACAAAAACGCAAACAGATATCAGTGAAGAGTTTTCAGTCTTTAGGTATCATCGGATTTTCATTTGGTGCATTCACTGTACAGTGGCATTATTATTTCACAAAACAGTTTAAACAACTGCAATATTTAAGGATGCATTGGCAAATCCCAAAAATGAGGATGCAATATCTCTTTTATTACCATCAAACCTTGTATAAAAACTAGCCACATAGTAAAAACAGGATAAGCACAAATCTTATTTTGGACTTGATGTATAGCACAAGTTAACATTGCAGCCTTTTTAATAATGGGAGGAATGACAAATAATGGAGAGAGATATTGCATCTTCAGAATAAACACAATCTAAAATGTGCCTAATCAAAATCAAATAACCATGATAATTAAAGGGAGACTTAAAAACAATTGTGTACATGAAGTTTATAATAGGATGATGTAGTTGCAGTAATGCAGAACTCAAAGGCAACATTACCATTTCTTACAGGCTGAGCAGAGTTGCTCTACATTATGAAAATAAAACATTTCAAATGTTCAGATGTGGTAGATTTTCTGTCATTGACTACTGAAAGAATATAAATACTTTAAAACTGAGAAAATAAATTTTTATTGAGCGCCGGAGAATATCTTTTCAACTGGAGGACTTCACTCAAAATCCAAATCAAAAACATCAAAGTAGAACAATCCTTGGAAATTGGAATGGAATAAACTTCTCTTGCTAAATCTGCAGAAAGAAAATAGAAGTGAACAATATTTAGAAAACAATCCTTTAACTGTCAACATAATTCACCTCTGATATTACTTTTACACCCAAATTACTTTAATTCTGCCTGCAACTATGAATCTTCCCTATTACTAGAATTTGGGCTTACTGAGATATATATATATTTTTTTTCAAAAGATGCTCCATCACCAATTTCAACCATAGTTTCAGTAACATTGCTTAATTTTGAAAGCATAAATTGGTCACATTCACTAAAAAGATTAGAAGCTTTGAAGCGGTTTTGGAAAAGAAAACAAAGCAGCAGTTACAGCCTCAGAGAATCCCTTTACTTGTAGTTTCAATATAATACATCATTCAAAAATCAACATAAAACAGTCATACTTATTGCCCTATTTTGTTGGAACTCCTGGTAAACAACTTGCTACAAAGTGTTTGTCAACAACCGCATGCAACTCCCAACCCCTAAGCTATTCTGTAATCAGCCATGATAATATAAGAATTTGCCTTTACATAAAAAGGTAACTTAAGTTACATTTAATACAGCAATCCCATTTCAAGTCTGGAGGTCAGTATTGTCTAATATACAGTTTCCCCTAAGTGTGTTTTGTGGAATATTGGGATTCAACGACCATGTTGATCTCTGTGGAAAGCAAGATGGGATGCTTGAAAAGCTCGGTTTGAGGTTCTGGTTGGGTTTTTAAAAGCAGTTATATTTTGGTGGTGTAACAATGGTTTTAGTTGTGTTTATTTTGGTGGTTTTAGCAAACCATTCTGAGACCAAGCATTAGGGATCCCCTAGAGCCATTTGGGTGTGAAGCCGCTTCCAAAGCTAAGATAAAAAGCACTGGAAAACCCATGTATTCTGTGTGTAAAAGCAGGGTTACTGTGTGTAAAAGCTAATCATTCCCCAATAAATAAGATTGTCTAGGATGTTTTCAAAAGAAAACACTTACATCATCAATATCTTCATCATCATCTCCAATGTCATCAAATTGGATTTCATCATCATCTCCAGGACCAAATGTGTCTGTTTCATTGATTTTAGCTAAAATAAAATAAAAGCAGGGTTAGAAAAAGGAAGGAATTTAAAAAGTTCAGATAAAAGGGACTGTAAAACATACGAATGCTTATATTACCATGCTCTGGCAGTTCACCATATGCCTTCAGGCTTCTGGCTTCATCTGCATTGTATTTTAGGATAACATCTGCTTTGTTGTCCTAGAAAGAAGATAAAATCCGTGTAAGAAATAAGACAAAACAAAAGTGTGATTATTATAATCTCCCCAGCATTATCGGCACTGACAGTTTTGTCCATCATCAGGAACAAGGCTTCAATACATATTTCTGTTTGTGAAGCATAAGTTATCCAACTTGACTTCTGAAAGCTCATGCATAAGCAAGCTAACTTCTAAGCAGGATTTACATAAAGTAATACAGCTGTCAAATTCAACTGTGGGGTTCATTCTTTTATATTCCATAAAGGTCCTGCACAATCATTTTAGTGTTTCACAAGACTATAGTTTAATATGAGTTTTCAGTGTACATTTCATGTAATTCTTAGTCCAAAGGAGCTATTCCAATAAAGCATCATACAGTTAATTTCATTCCCCCCCCCAAAACAAAAATACATACTTGGTAATCTCTTAAACCAACAAGAATAATGTCTGATGTGTTTATCCAAACCTGAAAGATAGGAAAAAAAAAAAAAAAGGATTAGACCATTTGGTTATTCTACATGAGCACTAATGAACAAGACGCTGTGTACCAGCATTGTGTAGGTTAAGCAGTGTCAGCATACAGCACTTATCACAAGCAGGTTACAAGTTATTTTATTGGAGAGACACCAACAGTCAGACAGATATAATCATCACATATAGTTGTCAAACTACGAAAACGTGGTCACACTTTGCAAGCTTGCAAGGACTGTGTCCCTCGCAAAGCGAGGGCCGCAAATGCGGACCCTAGTGAAGCGAGGGGACGCATTTGCGGAAGGTGGAGGCTCCAACGTCGGCTGCAGGACCGCACTTGCGGAGGTGGAGGCTCCCACCTCGGCTGCAATGAGCCAAAGGCTCATTGCAGGCCGCAAATGGGGACCCTCGCAAAGCGAGGGGCCGCATTTGCGGAGGTGGAGGCTCTACGCCACAAGGCTATTACAAGCCGTTTCAAACGCCCACAGAAGAGGGACTTTGAAAAAATACATCTAACACGCAATGACTAAATTGCCAAACCGCGCGCAGCTGAAAACATAAAAAAAAAAAAAACAACAATAAATACACACAAAAATGACATAAAAAGCTTGCCCACAGCAGGGGGGGGGGGGGGGGGGGGGGGGTGCACCCAGGACCACTGCAAGTTAAGTTACACCTCAGTTTAAGTCCGAATTACCAAGTTTAGACACACAAAAATCTCCTAAGCGAGAGAAAAAATGGGCGCAGAAGAAAAAAAACGGGGCTACATGAACCTAAAGCACATATGGATTTTCCAAAAAGCCATACGAGGTACAATATACACTTTTAGCAAGGACACTAAATCATCCACATTCGCCGCCATTTTACAAAACTAACTTGCACAATGCGGAAGTACACAGCTACACTAACAGCTTCCCCCCGCGAATGCAGCCTATTTACACTGCACGCATTGCCGACACACCTCAGGTCAGCAACAGTGCAAACCTACATTGTATGCTGCAGGAACATCAAAACAGATTGCCAGCTCTGCAGCACAATGCTTCCTGCATATATTACTTATAAATAGGTAAAGTATATTTATTACTTAATTAATTAGCATACAAAAATACATAACGTATTGGTCGGAATATAAGCCGCACCCGTAAAGTTCAAGGGGAAAAAAATAGAAAAAAAGATAGTACTCAAATATAAGCCACACCCGTAAAATTGGAGAGAAAAGGACTCTCAAAGTAATCAGCCAATGCAAGAAATTAGCACCGTAGCTTTTTTTTGCAGGTTAAAGGATGTTAGAATCACTAAAGCCGTAAATCGCTATTCAATACCGCAGTCTAAAGCACGAAAATCGGCACCCTTAACTCGCAATCGTGCAAAACGGCAGTAATTTTGCATTCGCGAATAGAAGCCGCACACGTAGCAAGCGAAGTTCGAAAATGGCCAATGATTTTTTTACCGTCGCGAATATAATCCGCACACGTAACTCACAAGCTCAAAAAACGGAAAAAAGGTGCGGCTTATATTCGGACCAATACGGTATACAGAAAAGCAGGGTTAGAAAAAGGAAGGAATTCAAAAAGTTCAGATAAAAGGGACTGTAAATCATACGAGTGCTTATATTACCAAACAAAAAAAAAAAAAAAAAACGAGCACCAACGCTGCTCATAGCATACAAACGACACCAGGGGACAGCCTTGCAATAAGTGCAGACCTTACAATGACAGCAAAAGCTCCTCTGATAAACAACCACCAAGAGGCTCGCAATGTTTTATTGTAATGTTAATGTTGGTTACACTGGGGGTACATACGAACCTCCATGGTATTCGTATAGTATACCATGGGGATACATAGAAGCACCCCATGGTACAGGGTTTAATGTTAGTGATCTCAGAGGATCGTGTATGAGCACAAGAGAAAATGACGCTGCTAAATAGCTGCCCCTTAGACTGGAGCAATTCATTTAAAAATTAGAATAAAGGAACATACTATTTTAAGCCAACTGGCTAATATTCCACAAACGTGGTCGTTCATAATCTGAGAAAACAAACATGGCCAGGAGTCACGTTCAAATTGGATTTAAAATGGTGCCTAAAATAAAAATGTTCATGGCCAATAAGATAACTGTAAATTTAAGCTACTTTGTCAACATGGATATCCCAATCTACTTGTTAGTGTTAATTTCCACTACATTTTAGACAAATTAACTTACTTTTTTTCTCAGTTTTCCTCTAATGTGACATAACCTCTTGACACCATCAAAACACATAGCTTCCAGTCTGCCATTCCCCAACATCTTGATCACCTGTGCATATTCTGAAACAAAGATAAAAAAAATGGAGTTTTCTGGGGGGGAAATTTCTGTGCAGTACAAAAATGATTTTTTTTTTACTAGTTAAAAAAAAAAAGCGCCATATTACCAGATATCTGTGGAGTAACCGCTTTAATTGCTAAAATTAAAATGTTAATATCTATTTCTATTCTGAATATAGGGGGGATTAGTCTCATTGTTAATGGGAGCATAAAAATAGGTAAATATCACACCAGTGGTGAAAACCAACACAACTACTATATGTACATTTGGGTAATAAAGTCACATTACTGTAATGTTAAATAGCTGTAATATTGCGCCATTTTCATGAATGTGTTAGTTTTCTTTGTTCAGCATTGAGTGTGTAAACAAGTGGGACCTGATACACAAAGAAATAGGATAAGACTTGTTGAAAAAAAAAAAAAAACAATACTTATTTTTGGCCACTGAAAGCACTTTTTACCCAAGCTAAAATGACCATCACATGATGGGAAAATCTTACCTTGTCCATCTTCTTTAAAGACCAATTCTCTTTTTTCTGACTCATTTTCATTCTTACCACGCCTTCTGTTCTTACCTCCCTTACCTTAAACACAAATAAATAGATTAAGTTTAAATTACACAATGAAAACTTACATTTTTCTCCTCTGAAGAAGCCCATTTTAGATTGAGAAATTTAACTTATTATTTTTTTTTTAAATTACTATTGAATGAATATAGCTTTCATTTATCACTGGAGATTAGCAGCCTTAATACACTGAGATTCGGCCAATTGAATAGGGCTATATTTTTTACAGAAGTTTTTAGTTCGTGAACTTCTATCCAAAAGAAAGGTCTTTACTAACTAAAATATTCTGTTAAAAAACAATATATATGCTCTGTGCTTATATAGAGCCCTTTTCAATTGGCTGAATCGCAATTTAATAAGGCTGTATATATGGAGGGATGTTTTTCTCCACAGACCATTTATCAGGCTCCTTGAAGCTGAAAATGAAAGGGGCCACCAAGATCACCATTTTTCAAACCAGAAACCACTTTCTAGAACGTCACACCTAAAAATCGATAAGCTTTATATATACCTAAATGTCAATGATTTTCATGGCTTTAACCTGTGCTCTATTTCGAGAGACATCAAAAAATTCTGGCTTAATGTGCTTAAATGACAATGTAAGTTTAAATCTGTATTTTTTTAGCTCACCGTTCATAAAAACACACCTGCAAACAGCAGAAAAGAAAATTTAGCCAGAAAATACAATTTTAACCGTTTACTTCCATAATGGCAGTGTTTTTTTAAGTTATATTTTCAGGGTTTTTATGTGCTGCAAGTCAAAATAAGTATTTCCGCAGTTGTCTGGTAATAAAATACTGCAATTATATTCGGTTACCCTCCCCATAACTGCCCAAGTTTACACCCACTCATAATTGCTCACAATCAGTATGAGTTCATAAATGCTCTGTGGTATTCCAGCTTTCTCTTAGATTATACTAGCAAGATGGAGGATTTAAGCATGTGTGACCCCAAACAAGAACTGAGAAATTCTCTGGAAGCAGTAACACTGGTATGTCTTAAATAAAAAAAGAGTGCAAAATACGTATTCTCCCTATATTTCAAATGCATAACACATTTGGGATAAAGTCTATTTAAGGATAACCGATTTATTACAAAATTGTTGCAGTACGCAAATCTTTATTATAGATATTCATTACAGGTAATAGACTAAAATATATATATATATAAAAAAAGGAACAATCCTAAATGAAAAAACTGGCACACTGCACGTGCCATCACCATGTTCACAATCGTCTAGATGACAAAAGCAGACCCCAAACTTTTAGATGGTAGTCGGTCATTCCCTACCTACAAGAAATGTAAGAGCAATTGATCCACAACACTACAATGTTTGTGCAAAAGCCAGCATTAGACAGAAGATGGGATTTATGTTTTTAATTATAAAAAATATAAGCCGCTAACCAACTATTCATTAAGACCCTTTAAAAAAAGAATATAGATATAAATGAATGAAATGAAGAGTAGATCTGTGGACTACCTATACCTTAAGATCTGGTGCTCAGACTTTTGGATTCATTGAGACCAGAAGCACACAATAGCTACGTGGAGGTGGACCACCTATAAAATTCAAACCATTATTAACGATGCAACCAACACTCACTTTGCATGGATATAAATATAAGATATCTAAAAGTGATTAATGAAGGTTCCAAATAGGGTAGTGTTTAAAATAGGCAATATTTATTTTATCAATTGAATGTTAAAAATAGCATTTCTCCTATAGTGAATGTTAAAGGTATATGCAAGTGAGCTGAGTTCTGAATGCATCTGATAGAAGAGAATTAGTAGTGTACGAAAACATTTTTTGCATGAAAATATCCACAAACAAACATTAATTAGCTTACATTGAAGTTAACAAAATTTCCTATGTTTTTTAGCATTTCCATTTTATTGTGTGCACTCCTAGAAAACTCCACTTCAAGTAGCATAACATTCAAATTCAGAATCAGGATAATACAGAATAATAAGAACTGCAACAGTTACTTCCTGTGCTCTGTACCAGAAAGGTCAACATTTGTATCTTGCTGTGTGGGTACACTGCTGTATTTCCTGTGTGTACCCAGCTTATGTAAGCGTCCTGTGGGTGTGAACCACTGGATTTGACTTTTGTGCAATTAACTTTGAAAACATGTGTTATATAGAAAAGTTCAGTTTACTTACATACACTACTAATTCTCCTCTATCGTATCCATTCATAACCCAGCTCACTTGCATATACCTTTAAGGTTTGTAATGTTTAGCCATCAACCAGTATTTCAAAATGTACCAAACCAAAATTGTAACCTTATGTTAATGAGATTTTACTAATTGGTGACTAGACCTCAAGATAAAGTTCTTGCTATTAACTACAGGGAATGACCCGTTACTAAAAGGATTGCACAGGACAGTCCTCATGGTTCCTAAAATTTTACGGATGGCTCCTAACTTTTTAATTACCATACAAAAGCCATTTTCTGGTTCTCAACTAAAATTTGGCTGGCTCCTTAGCAACCTGGTTGGCACTGAAATGTTATAGATATAACGTTAAATGAATCTGGCTGACAAATTTGCATGTTTGCCTGATTTTACGTTCTTCTAGTCTAACACATGGTGCTTATATCAGAAACCTAAGCTACATTGGTTATTTCTATACATAATAGGTACTATGTAGAAAAAATAGGTGGCTCAAGGTATGAATAAACACTGGGAATAAAGCAAGGGGTGCTACTCAAGGATAATATACGCTAAGTAACAAAATAAAGGGAGGACAGAACACATATCCTTTGGAGATGGAGTGCACACCCTCTGCCCAAATAACAATATAGAGCAGCAAAAAGTTCTAAAACTTAACGTTTATTAATTTGGGTAAAACTGTATATTAAAATATAAGTTAAAATATAGAAAATCTGACAAGATAAGGTAAGTAGGGATAGTTGAGTATTATTCTGGACTCTGAAAATTGTCACTGTGATTTTAGGACTTGTAAGGATACCAGAAATCCTTGATTGACTTATTTGATCCCCCAAAAGTGAATTATTGGTGTAATATTTGTAAGCAGCAGAAACAAAGGTCCAAAGATTTAGACTTCTGTGTTTGCACTTATATATTGATTGCACCTATAAAAGTGTCTAGTGCTTTTGATGGGAGCTGAGGTAGTGTACCATTAGTATAATTGTATAGCCTCTAGAGGATAGATATTGCACTGTGGTAAAGTGTCTAGTGCCAATGTGCAAAATAATTATTTATTCATTTGACTGATAATAATAAATAAGATTAGTGATAATCGATACTGTGAAAAATAAAGTGCAAGTGCTACATGAGGTACAGGGATACTGGTCAGTCTTATATTTGAACAGAAAGAGTCCAGTGTTTAGAGTATTATGATAGTATTATTCCTCTACTTAAACATAGGAGCTCAGGGTTATACTATCTGATACCTAGCATTTTATTGTCTTCATTAGCGATTGGCAATTTATAGGGAGGTATCGATAGTTTAAGTATAATTAAATATTACACCAATAATTCACTTTTGGGGGATCAAATAAGTCAATCAAGGATTTCTGGTATCCTTACAAGTCCTAAAATCACAGTGACAATTTTCAGAGTCCAGAATAATACTCAACTATCCCTACTTACCTTATCTTGTCAGATTTTCTATATTTTAACTTATATTTTAATATACAGTTTTACCCAAATTAATAAACGTTAAGTTTTAGAACTTTTTGCTGCTCTATATTGTTATTTGGGCAGAGGGTGTGCACTCCATCTCCAAAGGATATCTGTTATGTCCTCCCTTTATTTTGTTATTTCTATACATATACAGACTTATCACTATAATAGTTGTCAGTGTCGGGAATGATTACGATGTTGGGCACACTTTGCAAGCCATCGACCATGCTCATTGCAGGGCTCCCAATAAACGCTAGAGGCGTTCATCGCGAGGCCCGTGGGACTTAGCAACAACTGCGAGCCTTGCAAAGTGAGGCGAGCAGTTGAGGCACACAGGAATTATGACCCATACGACTTGGGACCAAAACCCATAATCGCACTGCGCGCCTCCCAAAATTACAACTTTAACGGCCGAACCACTGAACTGAAAAGAAAAAAAAACACACACAACAACAAATATGCCTCAAATAAGCTTACACATATACCACAGTGGGAGAGGCAGGGAGCCTGAGTCTGGTTGCAAGTTAATTTGATGCATATTTTCACGTTTAATGATTGAAAATCGGCTAAGTGAGAAAAAAAAAAAAAAAAAACGCAAAACGACGCCCAAGGACGTAAAAAATAGTCCCAAGCAGAAACACTCAACCCATACACTCAACCCATACACTCAACCCATACACTCAACCCATACACTCAACCCATACACTCAACCCATACACTCAACCCATACACTCAACCCATACACTCAACCCATACACTCAACCCATACACTCAACCACGAGTCCTATAAAACACACAGAGGCTTGCAATGAACGCTGAAGGTGCTCACAGGGCCCATAGCCTTGCATTGTGTGGCAAACAGCATTGCTAGCCTTACAATTTTACTCCTGTCATTTTTGACAGGCAATTTCCTAGTTATAAAATAAAAGTTGGTTTCCACATCCGCAGAGCTGCTTACATAGGCACTTGTATCTACCAATAGAAACTCTGCACCTGGGTAAAATTGTTAACCCTATATTAACCTTCAAACAGTAGCACAATGCAGAAATCTAAAGAGCAATGTCTGAGCTCCTCTGTGCTCCCATTTTTTGAGGGGGGGAAAGAAAGACTACACAATCCATGATGCTTTGCTGCACAAACTGATTTTGGGCCATTTTCCACTTCTAAAGCAATGCGATAAGATTTTCACTAAGATTGTGTACAGGAGTTTTCCTTACTGACACTAAACAACTTTGAAAGACTCTTTTCTATAAAAAGCTGCCACTATTGCATGTTGCACCTATCCGATTCTAATTATTATATACAACTTCTTTCAGATTTGAGAGATCATACCATACTGTACAGAATGCGATCAAAAAGAAAGAGGAACTAAACAAGTTGCACCTCACAAGCAATAAACCAATCAGCTTAGGTGCTGACAAAACGCTCAAATTTGTGAGTGGCCCAAAGATGGAATATAAAAGAATGCCTGGCTCCTGAAGTCTATCAGAGTCAGTGACACAATGTATCCATAAGACCACTGACGTGCACAATTGTTTTGTACTGCTGACACCAGCATGCAGGGGAAGCACTGGTAGCATCAGGAGTTTGGACTAAGCATATACAAGGCTTACTGTCAGGCTTACCAGCAAATGCATTACACTGTATATATGAATCCAATGGGGCTACACACAGACGGTTTTAAAAAGGGACCATTGCCCCCCAAAATTACCCTTTAAAAGCTACTCTTAAAAGGGAATGTCACCCCAACTGAAAGCTGCTTTAACTGTAAAAAGAATTAAAAAAGTGTCTATACATTGTTCAAGCAGTTTTTCTCAACAGTGAATCTTTTCTGAAATATTCAGAATTTATTTAGCTGCTTCTGTATGCTAATGTTCGGTTCAGAGTTTTTAACAAGGGGTGGAGAGGGATTGGAGATAATATTGCAGGTCTTTATTTTTTACCAGCAATGACTAATCCCAATTAGAACATCAAAGTAGCCAATAAATGTGCGCCCTCCGTGTCTCGGTCCCTCGCGCCCCCGCCGGGTCTCTCTTTCCCCCACGCCATGTCTATCGCGCCCGCCGTCCCCCACGCCGTTTCTCTCCCTCCGTGTCCCTCTGTCCCCCACGCCGTTTCTCTCCCTCTGTCCCCCACGCCGTTTCTCTCCCTCCGTGTCCCTCTGTCCCCCACGCCGTTTCTCTCCCTCCGTGTCCCTCTGTCCCCCACGCCGTTTCTCTCCCTCCGTGTCCCTCTGTCCCCCACGCCGTTTCTCTCCCTCCGTGTCCCTCTGTCCCCCACGCCGTTTCTCTCCCTCCGTGTCCCTCTGTCCCCCACGCCGTTTCTCTCCCTCCGTGTCCCTCTGTCCCCCACGCCGTTTCTCTCCCTCCGTGTCCCTCCGTCCCCCACGCCGTTTCTCTCCCTCCGTGTCCCTCCGTCCCCCACGCCGTTTCTCTCCCTCCGTGTCCCTCACGCCGTTTCTCTCCCTCCGTCCCCCACGCCGTTTCCCTCCCTCCGTGTCCCTCCGTCCCCCACGCCGTTTCTCTCCCTCCGTGTCCCTCACGCCGTTTCTCTCCCTCCGTGTCCCCCACGCCGTTTCTCTCCCTCCGTCCCCCACGCCGTTTCTCTCCCTCCGTCCCCCACGCCGTTTCTCTCCCTCCGTCCCCCACGCCGTTTCTCTCCCTCCGTCCCCCACGCCGTTTCTCTCCCTCCGTGTCCCCCACGCCGTTTCTCTCCCTCCGTGTCCCCCACGCCGTTTCTCTCCCTCCGTCCCCCACGCCGTTTCTCTCCCTCCGTCCCCCACGCCGTTTCTCTCCCTCCGTGTCCCTCTGTCCCCCACGCCGTTTCTCTCCCTCCGTGTCCCTCTGTCCCCCACGCCGTTTCTCTCCCTCCGTGTCCCTCTGTCCCCCACGCCGTTTCTCTCCCTCCGTGTCCCTCTGTCCCCCACGCCGTTTCTCTCCCTCCGTGTCCCTCTGTCCCCCACGCCGTTTCTCTCCCTCCGTGTCCCTCTGTCCCCCACGCCGTTTCTCTCCCTCCGTGTCTCTCTGTCCCCCCCGCCGTTTCTCTCCCTCCGTGTCCCTCTGTCCCCCACGCCGTTTCTCTCCCTCCGTGTCCCTTTGTCCCCCACGCCGTTTCTCTCCCTCCGTGTCCCTCCGTCCCCCACGCCGTTTCTCTCCCTCCGTGTCCCTCACGCCGTTTCTCTCCCTCCGTCCCCCACGCCGTTTCTCTCCCTCCGTGTCCCCCACGCCGTTTCTCTCCCTCCGTGTCCCCCACGCCGTTTCTCTCCCTCCGCCCCCCACGCCGTTTCTCTCCCTCCGTGTCTCTCTGTCCCCCACGCCGTTTCTCTCCCTCCGTCCCCCACGCCGTTTCTCTCCCTCCGTGTCTCTCTGTCCCCCACGCCGTTTCTCTCCCTCCGTGTCTCTCTGTCCCCCACGCCGTTTCTCTCCCTCCGTGTCTCTCTGTCCCCCACGCCGTTTCTCTCCCTCCGTGTCTCTCTGTCCCCCACGCCGTTTCTCTCCCTCCGTGTCTCTGTCCCCCACGCCGTTTCTCTCCCTCCGTGTCTCTCTGTCCCCCACGCCGTTTCTCTCCCTCCGTGTCTCTCTGTCCCCCACGCCGTTTCTCTCCCTCCGTGTCTCTCTGTCCCCCACGCCGTTTCTCTCCCTCCGTGTCTCTCTGTCCCCCACGCCGTTTCTCTCCCTCCGTGTCTCTCTGTCCCCCACGCCGTTTCTCTCCCTCCGTGTCTCTCTGTCCCCCACGCCGTTTCTCTCCCTCCATATCTCTGTCCCCCACGCCATTTCTCTCCCTCCATATCTCTGTCCCCCACACCATTTCTCTCCCTCCATATCTCTGTCCCCCACGCCATTTCTCTCCCTCCATATCTCTGTCCCCCACGCCATTTCTCTCCCTCCATATCTCTGTCCCTCACGCCATTCATCTTCTAGTACCTTATAAAGTCACCATATTTGCCTCTGCTCAGGGATTACTCTGATAGCACTCGTGGTTACTGTTTTATTAGAGAGAGAGAGGACCCCCTTCGTTTCTGTCTATAATAAAATTTCAGAGGAGAGGCCAGACCCATCCTGGGACTTGAGGCATGATGCATGCCGGGATACTGTGAGGAAGGACATGAGGCAGTGGTGACAATGATTTAAAGCGATGTAGCTCTCTTTTGAAATTATAAACTACAAGTCACAGTTTTGGAAGGGAACCAGATCTATTAACTAAAACGAGCTCTAAATAATTAGGCAGAGCCCTGCCATACAGCACTGCTTATAATGCATAGTGAGGTGCGGCTCCCAGCTTAGGCCTAGTACCCGGGAGCGGCGCTGCCCATCAGTATCACAAGGCCTCACTCCCTCCCCTGCCGGTCCCTGTGAACTCGCGGCCTATCCCGTGCTCTCACCTTTATTCTTGGGCATGGCGCTGTGTTACTGGTCTCGGATCCGGTCTGCGGCAGCTGCTCGGTGCTCGTGATCAGTTACAACAAGCAGAGCCTTCAGCACACTGAGAGGGTTATAGGATCCCGCGTGCGTAGGTAACCGGCGCGTGCAGCCTTACAGCAATGCGTCGTGACGTCGGAAACCACAATGGAGGAACAGGAGCGTCAGCACCAACGTATCTTTGCCCTCTCGTAATATCAGCCTATCAGAGAACGCGCTGCAGTGCGTCTGTTTTGGCGTTCAATTTTGTTTTTGTATTCAACCAGCTTTATTTAGACAATTAGAATGCGAGCAATGTTTCGAAATAATCAACGCAGTTTATTTTTTAAAAGCCACAGTTAATTTAGGCAGAAAATAAATAAATAAATGACTATTTGTCATTGCGTTTTTGATCTAGAGACATTTGCTGCATATGAACATTAGAGCCTATATATAAATGGGTTATTCACATAAGGCCAGTATGCGTTTCTAGTGCGATGAGGCCTTTCTGGATTCTATGTTATTTTGTGGAACTTAATCACTTAAAGACATATCTAAATTTCCTGGATTATGAATGCATCTAATTTGGAGAATTAGTAGTGTATACATTTTTTTTTTGCATGACCCCCCCCCCCCCCCCCCCCCCCCCACAATAAACATTATTATACTTACCCTAAAGTTTGTTAAATCTCTTGAGTTTGCTAGCAGTTGATTTTGTGAGTTAACACCTTGAAATCTGCTAAAATTAGCATAACATTCATAATTCATTTTGGCCAATCACAGGCAGGTATAACATTGTTCCAATCTGTGATGCAGTTTGTGCAGTAATGCATCATGGGATGTGTAGTCATCTGCAAAAAGAACCAGTAGGAGTCAGATACTGCAGTGTGGATCTCTGCATTGAGCTGCTGTTGGCTTGAAGGTTAATAGAGGGTTAAAATCCATACCCAAATGCAGTGTTTCTATTGTCAGGTACCGGGTGCCTATGTAAGCAGCTCTGGTTTAAATAAAATAAATCTGTATGTGTATAGAATGACTCCATGTAATGTGTGTTTCTGATTTAAGCAGCATGCGTTAGATTTGAAAAAGGTAAACACAGGGAATTGTTGTGGAGAAATAGAAATATCCATACATTATTTCGTATATATATATATATATATATATATATATATATATATATATATATATATATATATAGCATTTATCACTTTTGTAGCATTTGTGATATTTGGCTAGATGTAAGCTCTGAACCAGTATTTTTCCATGAGGTATGAATCAGTGAGGTATGAATCAGTTAATTATGCCTTTACTTAATTCATTGTTTTTTATTCATTCTCACAATAAAAATTGTTCTGGAGACTAGTCAAGGGTGAACAACATAATTGACCTATGCGTACAGATTGCAGGTTGGGAGTTTTTTGCGCATCTGCTGTGACGTATCAGGCATGGTTAACACGTGCTAGCTGCATGCATCTTATTTTATTGGTCTACTAATATAAATAATCGTGTATTGGTCTAGAGATGGGTGTCGTTGGACTGTGTCATTTTTTCTAGAGGGGGGTAATGGGATATACCATTCTTTGTATGCAATTATATAAAAAGCGGTGTTTATGTATTTGTCAGTCAGCAGCAGACATTGTAACTTTTTTCCTGTTGCTGACCCACGTTTATCCAAATAAAATCTGATAATAAGAAAAAAATAAGAGGCCTCTGTGGTTTGGTATCATGACTGGGTTTTGGAGTAGAATGCCGGGTTTGTGGATATGTCTTTCTAAAACAGAATTTAGATATGCCTTTAATACATGTCTGCATACTGAAATGCTCGTTATGTGTAAATACCAATACAAGGACTAATGAGAAGTATAGAGGAGAATGAGAGTCCACATGAGGACTGTCCAAAAGACGGTAAAATGAAGGATGGAACTTTTCAAACTTTTCAAACTTATATATATATATATAAGATGCTTAGAAGGCTGTCCGGATTTTCCAAAAAGACAACATGACCATGGACACTGGGGAAAGAAATGGAGACGTGACAGTAAAAGAGCATCCTCTCTACCCCCTGCTAAGCATTTATTTCATATTGAACCTCTTTCTCGTATTTTTGCAATTTTGCTTTCTTCCCCGTATTCTCTTTTCTGTAACATTCCTACTTTTCTCTTTATATTTATCTAGTTCACCTTCATTGTTACCCAAAACTATCTCATCTCCTATTTCTATTTTCTGTCGCTCAATTGCAATGTTTCTGTTTCTTCCCCATCCATAACATTACACAAGGTGCTTTTGTTTGCATAAAAATATCAAGTAAAACCTGTTTAAATGGCCATTTACCTCACTGTAAGTGCTCTTTGTGGTGTGAAAAAGCACAAGGTTGTATGTTAAAATTATAAAAAATGTTAATTACACTAATAATGGATCCCCTTCTGGTTTGCTACATTGTCATGGTAAAGGGGCTTGTGTACATCAATGAAGATGTGAGTTATACCATGTAGGGTCACCCAAGATGGGCAGGTCATAGCAGAAAGGTCAGACAAATCGTGGTCCACTGGAGAAGGAACTGGCAACCCACTTCAGTATCTTTGCCATGGAAATCTTATGGATAAGCACAACCAGAGACATAACAATTGTGTCCGGTGTGCCTCGGGCCATAGACGGAGAGTCAGACACGACTGAACAACTAAGCAACAACAATAAACAACAATAACAGATATGAAAGCTAACGTTTTAAGTCTATATTTACATACAAAGTGTATCCTGCGTACTGGCTGTGAGGAAGCCAGTGAGTTATAGAAGCTTTTTCCTGTAATCAGTTTACACTGCACTGACTAGTTAACCCATAGCAACTTGTTGAGTGGACCATTCCATGCCTGCACAGAAAGATTTGTTAAGGGTTAACTTATTTCTTTTGATCTCTAATAGACAGCACCAGAGAGGAGCTCTAAACCATATGCGTTGCCCTGCATTGTTCAAGTTCCAGAGGCAAGAGAGCAGAAACCGGAAATATCTGCTGTAAAAAAATACAAACTGGCAATGGAAGCAGTCTTACCATTGACTTGACTGGGGTACACATGCCTGCAACCCGATTGGCTGCAATAATGCAAAAGCAAGTGTGCAGGCAATTACACATGTAAACACATATTTGCTTTTATTCAATTTCTCATTGAAGAATGAATGTATTTAAAAAAAATAAAAAAAGTATCTCAGCATTCTTTTAGGAGATCTTTACTGCGATGTGGTCTAAATTGTGCTGAATTAAGTAGCCCTTTAAACTTCATTGAAATGCAGAGAAATGCAGAGAGCATACTTTAGTCTGTAGATCTCATTGATTGTCAGAGGTAAAGCTCCCAAGAATACTTAGAATTCTTAATAAGTGTTTGTATGTGGAGACCTTTATTTGAAAAGGGAAAAAACACTGCAAACCATTGTCAAATACCCTTTAATTTTTGATACCTTGCTTATCTAAATTTTTCTCCATAGCCCTCCCTCTTTCTCTTTTCCCTGCCTCGCGTGGCACATTTTACTCCTATGTCTTGTGCTTTTGATAAGGAGTTAGTCACAAATCATTATACACAGTCCAGTCCCATGATTATGGAGACCAGCTAATATCCCAAAAAAAACCTCTGTGTGCAGCACGGGCAGCAGCTAGACTGTGTGTTAGTGGGTCAATAGGATGCTGTAAGGTTGGTATCTGGAGCCATGCAGACTGCAGTGCATCTGACAGCTGCTGAACAGTGGGTGGTGGAAGATCCATACATTGAATACAGCAGTCAATGTGGTCCAAAAGGTGCTCCAAAGGGGTACATGTCCGGGGAATTTGGAGGCCAGGGGAGTACTTGGAAGTCTTCATTGTGCTCCTCCAACCACTCCCGGACAATTGTGGCCATATGACATGTTGCATTGTCCTGCTGGAAAATCCTATCCGCTCCCTTGAAAACAGTCACATGTATGGGTGTCCTTGATCTTCAAGAATGAATAGATAACCCATATGATTGAGAGTGCATTCCAGAGGTATGATGGACCCAGACAATGGCAAGAAAACATTCCCAAGACCATAACGCTGCCGCAACCAGCTTGTGTTTTTCCAACAATAGTGTTCTCAGAGGTTTTGCACCAACGTCCGTGCAGTCGATGGAGCAGAAAACGTGACTCATAAGAGAAGGCAAGCCTTTCGGAAATGTCTAATTTCGGTACTGTCGTTCAAATTTGAAGCCGTTTCTGATGAACGTTCATCACCATGGGCGCAGTGACCAGCTGTTTGATTCAGAGCCCCATCCTCAAAAAAAAAACATATATAAAAAAATCACTAACCTTTACATTTTGCTGTTTTTGTATACAGTTATTATTTACTGCATGGATCTATTTTACATTTTTCCTGCATCTGTCTGATACTTTTTCGGGAGTGTCCTTTAGTACCTGATCAAACAATCAAAGTGCAGCCTGTGCCTATAAGAACCAAAGTTCCAAACAATCCTCCTTGTCCTCCTCTACATCACCACCATCCCAAGTCTTCTTAGTACAGTTTAAGTAGAGGTAAATTCTATGTTTTTTTTAATGCATTTATTGTTTTTTTTTCATTTATGTCATTTTCATTTATGTCTGTTTTTTTACACTGCTGCCTATGGGAAATGATACCTTGGTACTCAACCTTTTTGGAACTCAACCTACTGTCCGGAACAAATTGAGGTGGAGTACCAAAATACTACTGTAGAAGGTAAGAAATACAATTTAATATTATGTTTCTTTACGTTTAAAAAAATGCACATTTTCAATTGTAGATCTTCAAAATAGTAAATCTAAAACATATAACCACAGCGATCCCTATAAAGAGGATATACTATACAAAAAATGTCCTAAATAGTTGGAAATTAACTGACTGCTCTCTGTATTGTCTGATAGTTTGAAGTTTAAACAGCTTTTGCTTAATATTTTTCATGTCCCTTTACCTGCAGCCTTCATGTGTCACTTGGGAGGAGTTGTAGATGTTAATAGTTTGGTAGTGTTCTAGTTGGAATTCACCCACCACTATGCGGTTAGCATAATGATAGATAACACAGATTGGCATATTGATTTTTTTTTTAATTCAGATTAGGCAATTGGAGAAGGGTGAGGCTAGGTTCAATAATTGGACCATCCCATTTCTGATAACATTTCAAAATTCTGTTTCCGTGGCTCAAATTGACTGAAAGTGATTGACATCAGTTCAAATGCATTTAAAGCAACACTATACAATAAAAAAAAAAAACATGTTTGAAAATTGTGACTGTGACTAAAAGCATGATTAGGCAGGGAAAAATACATAAAACTGTTTTTTAGTTAGAAATAAATAATACCTCTGGTGATGCATGGAGTCGTCATAATATTTTGGTGAAAGCTGTGAGTGTGTGAATAGCATTTATATTTCATCTTACATTTTACAGTGATGCTTCTGAGAATGTGCAGGGGAAGGGATAGGTTTCAAATTATGCTTCTGAGAATGTGCAGGAGAAGGGATAGGTTTCAAATTCTAAAAGATACTACAGGGGAAGATTGTTGAGCATATGTAGAGGCCCAACTCAGTAGTAGATTGGCTGACAAATAGTTTTCCTCTTTGAGGCAAAAGGCTACAGCATGGAAGGGGAACGTCAGTGACAATATACATCACCTTTTTAATCCCCTATATTTGTTATAGCACTTGCATGTAAAGGTCTGGGTGTACATATTTTATATGTTTAGGAGGTGGTGAGTTTTAGCTCTGGGTAGTGTGCTACTACGTATTATCACTTGCAAAAACTGCTGAGAGATAACTCTCACTATACAGTATAGGGTAATTATTAGTATGTACAAATCTGTCTTCAAATAAAAAAAAAAATTGCATCTGGATGTATTAAAGACTCCATATTAAACTAAACAAACGAATGAAAACATTCAAATCTTTATTTTAATTATTTTAAAACCCATGAGGAATTTAAAAATAAAAGATGAATGGTATATGGAAGTTTCTCTGTTTTTAAATATTTCTTATCTAACAAACACTGATTAACAGAAAAATATGCATTACATTAAAAACTTCAATACACTTACAGATGTGTTTGCAGTTACCGTAATTGAAATCTTATCTCCACACCCCCAGAGCTGTCAGCCTTGGCAACCCGTCCTAGCTTATAGAGACACAGGATTTTAACAAGTTTGTTACTCACTTAACAGTTGTGCAGTGCTATTTGCCTATTGTAACAAATAAAATGTTGGTGCAGTGTGTGAGAGAGAGAGAGTGATGTGCTCAGCTGGATGCGTTAGCTCTGCCAAACACCATCAGTTCCTCCCAAAAAACTGCAGGCCAATTCAGATAATAATGTGCTGCAGGGACTGTAGTGTACTGCAGGACATGGGGTGGAGACTGGGATGGAATGTGCTACAGAGACTGGGTTGGGATGTGCTGCAGAGACTGGACTGTGCTGCAGGGACTGGGGTGGAATGTGCTGCAGAGACGAGAATGTGGTGCAGAGAATGGGGTGCAATCTGTTGCAGAGACTGGGTTGGAATGTGTTGCAGAGACTTGGGTGGAATGTGCTGCAGGGACTGGGGTGAAATATGCTGCAGTTACTGTGGTGGAATGTGCTGCAAAGGCTGGGATGGAATGTGCTGCAGACACTAGGTTGGAATGTACTGCAGAAGCTGGGGTGGAATGTGCTGTAGGGACCGGGGTGGGATGTGCTGTAGATACTGTCATTTGCTGCAGGGAGTGTGGTGGGTGGAACGTGCTGTTTAGACTGGGTTGGAATGTGCTGCAGAGACTGGGATGGAATGTGCTGTAGAGACTGGGTTGGAATGTGCTGCAGAGACTGGACTGTGCTGCAGGGACTGGGGTAGAATGTGCTGCAAAGACGAGAATGTGGCACAGAGAATGGGGTGCAATGTGTTGCAGAGACTGGGTTGGAATGTGCTTCAGGGACTGGGGTGAAATATGCTGCAGTTACTGTTGTGGAATGTGCTGCAAAGGCTGGGGTTGTATGTGCTGCAAGGACTGGGGTGGAATGTGCTGCAGGGATTGTGAGAATGTGCTGCAGCTACTAATGTGGAATCAATTGCAGAGTGAATGTGAGAGTTGAAATGATCTGCAGAGACTTGAGGTGGAATTTGCAGCAGATACTGTGAGAGGTGGAATGTGTTGCAGAGAAAGACTCTTATATGAAAATACATAGCACATTCTTACATGCATATGTGCCAGACAACAAATCACATGATGTTTTGCTGCAGTCAAAATCCCTGTACCTTACTACAATGTTGCAGCTGCCTCTGATTGGTCAAAAAGAATTATGAATTGTATGCTAGTTCTGCTTTTGTGATTTTTTTAATTAAAAAAATGTTTGCATAACTATTGATTCTCCTTTATCAGATGCATTCATAATCCATTTAGCTTAATTATGCTTTTAAGGGAATGGCAAACTGATTATGCATTTTCAGTTAAGATTTTATTTGTTTATTTCAATTTTTCATACAACTTTAACACTAATTTTGGAGAGAAGATGTAGCTGTCAGTTATGACTGTACACAGAAGTGGTATTTGTAATCTTACAATTACATAAGGTGTCTCCTACATGGAATCATGCTGGGAAATTCTAGGCCTTGATGTTCAATTGTCATTTAATCTAAATATAAATGGTGACATGCCATGTATCATATTGAACATAAACAACTCCCCAATCCATACTTATGTTAGAAAATTTGTGAACAGTTCAGTGGTCAGCTGAGACCTTCTATGTCTCTAATATAACACGTTCTAGAAAATCAGTTTATTCAAAGCAGAAACAATGTGAAGAAGCATTCTTGATTGTTTTTTAATCCATTCACTGCTTGATGGTGGGTGTATTATTATAGCACCGTCATGCAGTAATATTTAAGGATATCTGGAGTATACTATTATAAGCTCTCATCTGATGTACTTATAACTTTGCACTGGTTTAACTTTTTGAAGGGGTTGCTCAGTTGTTTTTGGCTTGTGCTGTCTTTTTATTTTAACCTGAAAATAAACATGTGTAAGACTGAGCTTTTAATAATCCAATTTCTCTATCACCTCCCCAGATCGGAGAAACCAAATCTCAGACCTCCGTCCTTGTTTTTTTAATGCTCTTTTTATCTGCCTCCTCTCTGATGTCTTGCCTTTTGCCATCCATTGAGAGCTGCCCAGAACTGCTCTCAAATTAATCTATATGTACCACCTTCTTGTTTTTATATTCAAATCCCTTTGCTATAGTTTCTTAGGTTATGTATGCACAATCTTCCTCCTCCTTGGAAGAACATTGTCAAGTAGTATTGTATATAGTATAAAATATATAAAACATTTTAAAATTAAAAAAAAAACATTTGCTTTTCAAAGACCTGTCAAAACAATAGTTTGTAAGCATATATTTTTAAATTAAATATTCTTTTCAGATTAAAGTATTATTTGCAATGTTACTGTACTTTATTTTTGTAATTAATAAAACATTATCTTTTTAACAAAGATATGTCAATTTTTTAACTTAAAAATTCAAAATTTCAGATAGAACTGACAGCTTTGGTAAAACAGAACAGACCACCCCTTCACATACCATACAATAAAAAAATGACAAAATTAGATCAGGTCTTGACTTAATCCTATCTAACTGCACAGAGAAGGCCATGAGATGGACGCAACACAAATTCTTCACCAAATATATCAAGCCAGATTCTCTCTTAGCTAGCAAAATTGAACTTGAAATCCTCACAAACAAAAATCTTTCAACTAAGAGCAAATAACGGACAAATAACCAATAGCCCAAACATAAATTCAAAAATCCTTCCTGGAAGTCTTCCAAAAATTATACTCCTCCTCTCAAAATACAATAACCACTTAATGCAGAGTTTCCTTAACTCATGTGACTTACCATCCCTATTACAACAAGACCTAAATAAATCTAAATTCACAGAAAAAGAAGTCAGAGACACAATTCAGAAACTCAAATCAGGCAAATAACAAGGCCCAGTTTGCGTAACCAATATTTATTGCAAAAAAGTTGCTAATCTCCTTGCTTCTAATCTAACAACACTATTTAATCAATTTATGGAAGGTAATTCTGTTCCACCAGAATCAATCCAAGCTGTAATAGTGGTTATCCCCAGAGAAGGAAGAGGCCCACTGAATGTTAAAAAATACAGACCCATCTCACTACTAATCAGAGATATCAAAGTCCTAGCAAAACTCATGGCCGGTAGAGTGACCCAATTTCTATCTAGTTTGCTTTATCCCGCTAAGAAATGCTGGTGAAAACATCAGACGTGTCCTCAATATCTCGCACCTGGCCCACAAATCTCCAGCTTATCTACTAGCCTTAGACATTGAAAAGGCTTTCAACTCTATAGAATGGCCTTATTTATATGCAGTCCTAACCTAATTTGGATTTAAAGATCAGTTTATATATTTAATAAAAACTTACTACAACTCCCCCAAAGCCACTCTAAAACTTTCAGCACAAGTAAATTAATATATCTCTATAAAAGAGGATGCCCTCTACCCCCTCTTATTTGCCTTGGCCATTGAACCCCTTGCACAGGCCTTAAGAACATATTCTAGCATACATGTGGTCATCATAGGCCTTTATCAATTAAAATGCTGCCTCTTTGCAGACGACCTTCTCTGCACTCTCACAAAACCCCTCACATCAATCCCTATCCCATTACATACACTTGATATATTCCAGATATTATTGGGCTTACAAATTACTAAACAGGACAGAGAAGGCCAAATGGTGGTCTCTGATTATAACATAACTCTATTTGGATATTGTAGCAATAAAATGTTTTGATATTTATAAAAAATAAATCCTTTAATATGTACACAAAAGAACAATATATAGTGAAGAAAAAATAATTAACCACATTGTAAACGTTTTTTTTTTTTGCCACAGTAAAGTGGAGGGGGGAGCCAACTCCATAAATGTCTCACAATGTTATCTTGTATAAGGAGACTTAATTATATCACTAATAGATATAAGCAAAGTGTCAGGCATAATACCTAGTTGATGGCCTGTTTTCAGTTGAAAAAAGACAGACCCATCTGTGTTGCCAGATCCATATCCATGTACCCTGGATCCAGAATAGACATCGATAGTGTAGAAATTACACACTTCTTTGGGACCTGCTATAATTACATAGATCTCTAAAGGTACTGTTATAATATGTGCTGTCACTCCATATTCATATAATACAGCAACATCTAGGAATGAAAGGCTAAGTCATCAAACCGTTTTGTAGTGGAATAAGTTCAATGACTAACTTCAATTGTGAGACACTAACCTTGTACACAGAAGTAAGGAGAGGCTCCCTAGCAGCCAATGGCCCCCAACATGCGTTTCCCTGCAAGTGGTGAAGAGTCCGCTCATACCTATTATTGATAGAATTAAGTCTCATTATACGAGATAACATTGTGAGAGATTTATGGAGTTGGCTCCCCCCTCCACTTTACTACAGCAAAAAAATGTTTAACTTTTAAAATGTGGTTAATTATTTTGTCTTCACTATATATTGTTCTTTTGTGTAAATATTAAAGGATTTCTTTTTTGTAAATATTAAAATCATAAATTGTTGCTACAATATCCAAATATAGTTATTTTATAATCAGAGATTGAGATAGCCACCCTTTGGTCTTCTCTGTCCTGTTTAGTAATTTGTATCTATCTTTAACTCTATTTATGTTCAAGGGTTGTATTCCCCAATAGTCATCTTATTATTTGGCTTAAAAGTCAATGTTGACAAAACAGAAGAACTGATCCTGACCCTCTCCCCCTCTGAATTAAAATTTGATTTATTTGACACACATCTAGAACCAGACAAGGGGTCTTGTCTCCTAGGTCTTTCAAAACCTGATCTCCCCATTACCCATAATTACTACAATTCCTAATGTTGGCAAAAAAAGACACATTGCCAACCAATGGAAATCAGAGTCACTGAACATCCAAGCAGTCAAAAAAAAATTAAAATTAATCTTAATAAATGAAAGACTTACACATATCTTAGCAGGCACCATGCCAATATTTCTTAAACAGTGGGAACTTTGGCTAGACTCCAACAACAGTATTACCTTAAATTAGAACCCACAAACATCCCACAAAAAAAAAAGGTTATGGGTGGATTGGGGCCTGAACGCTGGACCCTGTTGATGGAGATTGAGGTAAGACACATCCAATACAAACACAGATGTGAGGACAGGGAAAAGTAATATGTTCTGCTTAATATATTTTTTGTTTTTTGGTGTTTTTTTTATATATATTTGTTTTTATTCTTCATACCTACCACATTCTTGAATATACAATCTAATTCCTCCAGTTACCTTCCTCCTAATTCCATGCCTTTAATTTCCAAAACAGGGATACATTATAACAGTTAATTGTATTGCAAGAAGTATTACATCTTAAGGACTTTTTCTCAAACTCCCAATATCCATTGTCTAATATACATAAATAACTCCCAATTTATTGACAAAATTTACCCAAATACTGTAACATAGCTTAGAGACTTATAAATGGGGGTATAGTTAAAAATGACAAATAAGTTTTGGTAACAAAAACGAATAGAAAAAAATATTAGAAGCACAATGTTTTATTATAGTTTATGTTAATCTTTATTGGCAAATATATCAAAGAATAACAATTTTCATGATATAAAATCTTATGTATTAAACTTTCTATGCCAATTCCTATTCATGTAACAAGACATAATACAACTGTATTTTTTTGATGTCACTTTCTTGTAGAAATAAAAAAATTAAATGAGAAATGTTTTATTTTTTATTTCATGATCGATTAATATACAATTGTGTTGATCCAAGGGTAGGGGCTATTACTGCCCAGGGCCACCTGCTATAGGCTACAAGTTAACTACCCACAAGGACTGTTAAGTTCTTGGAAATCTCAGCATCAGCACCCTGAGTCTCTTCATCAGGAATCAGCACTTCCAGGAGTCTCATTAACCTTCCTGTGGTAGTGACCAGGACAAGTTACTCGCAGAGTGGAGATAGGTTCAGTATCACAGCCACCAGGAGCAAATAAGAGAACATACCATTTCTATACATCTTAGCAGTGAACTGATTTATTTTTAGAAAGTCAACAATTTTTATAGCTGTTAGATCCAGAGGGGGATGTACAAAATGTAACAATGAGAGAGTGTGGCAGACAATTACATTGATAGCTGGTACATGAGAACAATAAGGCTACCTTCTAATATACATCCTGCTGTCTCTGTGTCTGAGTGGTCCAGACCTTAGATAGAGTACATGGCAGATGTGATTAACTTAATTTGCTAACAATGGGCCAGACTGATCACTCAGTCACAGTTTAAACAGAACACAGTAATATTACATGGGAATTACATACAGTATACAGGATAAGGCAGAGGCATATGCCATAATATGAAGCATGCTATGGCCCTATGTTTTGGGGCTATTCACCACACCACCTACCTACCAAAATTTCCCATGTGGCAATATAATTCCCCTACCAATTTTCCAATGGGGCGGCATGTCCTCTATGGTGGCACAATGCACCAGGACCCAGGCCCTGGAAAGGGGTCTGTGACAACAATTATTTAATAAAAAATCTAGGTTGAGAAAAAGACTAGACCTTTATTAATGACATGATATACAATATGACTAATAACATTAGCAATAATATCACATACAATAGGCAAAATAACATAATCCATGATGTTAGATGTAACTTTTGGCAATGCAAATTAAAAATAGTCTTTATTTTTTAGTTACAAAAGTATTTTATCAATAGAAAAACACGTAAACAAATGCATTCTCTAACAGCTAACTTACATTGAAATTTGAATTTTTTATTTTTCAATCAGCCTTTCTGATCCCACTATTAAACATTAGTCTATACCTCTTTCTAATGGCGTGAATGTGATGACAGCCCTGATGATGGGGGATAAGCCTGTAATAAAGTACTGTGGTACCTGGTTCTCATTCTTCCCCTAGTTCAGGCTTCCTCAAGGGAATCCTTTCCCTGGATCAGCACAAGCTGGATACGTCACCCCTAGTCTTTGTTGTTTCTCGCCTGGGTCTACCCCTGTGATAACCATGGTTTCCCTGTTTGGTTTGTCTAATCTCTGGAGACCCTCATCCCCAGTGAATACACCTTGTGTGGGTGTGTTTTCGACATTGTGTAGTTAACCGTTTGTTATACTATTTATAACAATGCTAAACATGCCTGATATCGGTAAATATTTTTTATACATAGTTTTGTAATTTATATAGTGTGATCCAATTACGGTTTGCAAGGACAGGTCTGAGGCCCATTATGAAAGTAACACAATGGGGGCATTCAGTATTGAAGTCCTGCTGCTTGATGAGGTTAACTGGCCTTCCTACCTTAATTATGTAATCTTTTGGTACTCTGTACCAAGACTAATTGAATTATCAGAACCTTTTGTTCTCTCATGTATATATAAGTCCCTGTGTGTTTCAATAAATATGCATTAATCCCTTTAAAAGTATACAAGCATGTCAGCTATATTTCTGAGGGGTGGGATAGAGCTTTTTATTCAAATCACTCCTGTTCAGCTATTAATAAATCTAACACAAAGAAGAGATCCAAACAGGTGAGATCCATTCATTGCCTTTTCCAGCTGATTATTGTACAGTGATTATTGCTAATAATTGCTAATTACTCCCTGGGCTTCTGGCTGTACTGTTTTCAGTATAAAGCTGCTTGAAACTGAAAAGACTCAGTATGCTGACACAACATGGAGTAACAGGACTGATTAGCCTATTCATTCCGTTGGGTCATCCTTTTCTGTTTCATGTTGGTTGTTAGAACTATTGTAATAATACATTATCTGATATATTTATTTTATATTTATACACACACACACACACATATATATATATATATATATATATATATATATATATATATATCACATATATAGTTGTATAGTATAGAAGCGAAGGGCCGCATTTGTGGTGGTGGAACATCCCAACGTCCCCGCAAATGCGGATCCTCGCGAAGGTCCAACGTCGGCTGTGTTGTTAACACACACGCAAGACTTAAAAAAAAAAACTCAAAGGCGCCTCACATGCTGTTAACACACATACGCACGACTTGGAAAAAAATCAACTGCGTCGTACAAGTAAAATCCAACTGCGTCCCTCGCAAAAAAAATACGGCCGCCTCGCAAAAAAATACGGCCGCGGAATGACCCATTCCCAACACGCAAAACCGGCCGAAAACGGCGCGCATGAAAACATCAGAAAAACAAGAAATAAACACAACAAACACATAAAAAGCTTACTTAGAGCAAGAGGGGGGCATCCAGCACCTCAAAAAGTTAATTTACACGTACATTTAAGTCCAAAAAAACTAGTTTAAACTGCCGAAAATCACCTAAGCGAGGCTTCAGATGTAACTATACTACAGTGACTCGCAAAACTGAAACACATACTATGCGGCACATACCACACTGATATTAACCACCATTTTGAAAACTACTACGCATAATATGGCAAATGGAATGCAAATTGTAAGCTGGAACGCAAATAGCGCATGCGTATTGCGTTCTTACGGTCTGAGGCACTTGAAAGTTTATAAATACTGCCTTCTTTCCAGAAAATTCTACATTTCTACTCAGGTAATGAACGGAGTGACTGGATAGTTAACTGCTGCTGTTACTTGAGAAGAGAATTGTTTCCTAATTTCCTACTTTACATTGTGCAAATTACAACTGAGAGGTAAGCTATAATATATTACATTTTATAATCAAGACAGGACAAAAAACAACAACTTTAACTATGAAAATGTAGTTCATGTATAGTGACATGTGACACGCACATTTATGTGTATCATGTATAGTCACATCTGACACGCACATTTATGTGTGTAGGCCCTAAAACAAATTAATATTAATTGAAACTAATTAAAGAAGTATATTTAAATGACATTAATTTATTGCAATTCAATATATAACCTAAAGCTCAATCTTTCTCCTTTTTTTTAATATTCAAACAGACTCTGCATCAACAGCGTCACTCAAGAATTTGCACCATGAATTGGGAACTAGAATCCCTTTTAAAGTACACAAAGAAAGAAGAAGAGGTAAGATAGAAAAATACATTACATGCTGAAAAAGACCATGCTTTGCTAAATCAAAAAGAAGAAATATACAATTAACCATTTCACTTTCTTTTTCAAACAGACACTACAAGAAGACCGGCAGATTAAGATTGGCAGGAGGGGACCCTCTGTCATTTGACACTTCAATCAAGGTAAAGTATAACAAGTAGAAAAAATAAATGAACTATATATTTTTAATGGCCGCCAATATAATAAATGCAGCAACCAAAAAGTAGTGAACACAAAATAGGATAATGCTAAAAACATTGCCATAAGATCCAAAATAAAAAAAACATTCTTTTTCACTGTAGAAAAACATTTAACCTTCATAAAAAAGACTAATTACGCAAATAAAGTATGCAACATATGGTAGACACAAAATAGGATTGTACCAAAAAGCTCACAAACACATAGCAAACTAAATTAATATTCTTCTTTAATGTTTAAGAATCTATAATCCTTACAAAGAAGCCTAAATAAGCATACCAAAAGTGGTGGACACAAAATAAGATAACGCTAAAAACATAGCCATCATATCTAAAATAGGAAAAACCTTTAACCTTCATAAAAAAAATTAATTAAGCAAATAAAGTATGCAACATATGGTAGACACAAAATAGGATTGTACCAACAATCACACAAACACATAGCAAAGTAAATTAATATTCTTATTTACTGTTTACGAAGCTATAAGCCTTACAAAGAAGTCTAAATTAGTATAGCAAAAGTGGTGGACACAAAACAGGATAATGCTAAAAACATTGCAATCATATCTAAAATAAGAAAAACATTAATAACTACAGTATAAAAAAAGGATAACTGGAATATACAAATACATTTAAAGTATTTTTAAAAGGTTGCACAAAAAACAGCATAGCAGAAAAAATTCACGATTAAAAGATACAATACACCAAAATAATAAAATTTGTTATTCATTACAAATACATTAAAATCAAATAACATTTTCATTTTTCGTTTACAAGAGACACTGCGTGAAGACCATCGGACGAGGACTTTCAACAGAGGACCAGACCATCGGACGAAGACTTTCAACAGAGGACCAACAAAGATTCTGCTTGAAATCACACTTCAACCAAGGTACAGTATAACAAGTAAAAAAAGAGAAAACAAAATAAACATGTTTTCTCTGCATCCATGTCAACAGAAAAAAAAAGAACAACCACCACTAACTATAACCAAAATATAACTGACACATTTCTTATCTACCTCTTATTTGTCTTTTATGGACAATAATGTTTAACAGTAAATCCAAACTTCAATGTAGCCAGAACCAAAACGAAATTGCATAGTCCACAAAAGGCTCAAAACACAGACTCAATAAAATTTGTCATTCTAAATTTCCAGTCCTTATGTACAATATTAGGAATAAAACCTAACCACACACATAAAATACAAACACCCAAAAAACAACAATAGAAACATTTTCAGAGCCCCAACATATAAGCCTTGAAATAAAATATAAAAATACTATTATAACAATCCCATGTACAATAAATTACAAAGACTAATTTCTGCCCTCTACTATCCTTATAAGCCAAAAAAAAACAGCATAGTCAAGAAAAGTCTCAAAACACAGAGTCAATGAAATTTGTCATTCTAAATTACCAGTCCTAATGTACAATATTAAGCATAAAACGTAACCATACACATAAAATAGAATAGGACTACAAATAGTACTAACAACAAAAAAACAATAGACAAATTTTCACAGCCCTAACATATAAGCCTTTAAAGAAAATATAAAAATACTATTAGAACAATCCCTTTTACGATAAATTACAAAGACTAATTTCTGCCCTCTAGTAGCCCTATAAGCCAAAAGTATAACAATTTTTTTTTTTAACAAACCAAAAAAATACACCTACTATATCTACAAGAAACTATAGTGTAATTACCTTGAGTGTGCTATGCATGTAAGGCAAAAAATAACCTACGACAGAAAGTAAAAGCAAAAAAATAAAAAACACTTATTTAACAATACTAAGAAAGTACCGCTACAATCAACTAGATTCACATAGAAACAAACTGTTGATAAGATTTTTTTTTAAAAACAAACTTAACATCTCAAAATAAACTAATAATACATTATTATTTTTTTACAGATTAACATGGCTGATAACGAGAGTTAACAAGAAAAGATAAGACGGCAAGCTAGAGAACGACGACAGAGAGCAGACAGCCAGCAGACACTGGAGCAGAAGGAAATCCGACGAGAAAAAGAACGCAAAAGACTTGCAAGCAAAAGCTGCAAAAATTAAAGATACGCCAACAAAAGCTATCAAGCAAATAAAGCATTTAGAACCTATTCCTCAAACATCAGATGACATTTTACCTGAAAAAATAAAAGAGATACCAAAAAAAGCCATGAAAAAAAACAAAGCATTTAGAACCTGTTCCTGAAACATCACATGACATTTTATTTAAACCAATACAACATATACCAAGAAAAGCCACGAAAAAAAACAAAGCATTTAGAACCTGTTGTTGAAACATTACATGACATTTCACCTGATGAATATGAAAGTCAAACTGCTATATGCTTTGCAAATTGTCCTTTACTCAAGTCTTTAGCAGTAGAGGTTCATAGTTGTGGGGACATGACTACTCAATGTCAGTTTTGTGAGGCTTATTATTTTAAACAGGAGAGACCCAGAGATGGACAATTTATTGCTGTCAAAAAGGCAAGTTCAAACTTCCAGAAAGAAAAGAATTTCCAATATATTTAGAAAACATTATGACATACGATCCTACAATAGTGCCATATCCTTTGCATCTATGGGGGCAACATTAGCTGCTAATGTACCAGGACATCGTCCTTACTGTTTTAAAGTCCAAGGCCAAATTTATCATCGGACTTCACATTTACATCCAGAGGATGGAGAGCAAAGAAAATTTGCTCAACTATATGTCCTAGATACAATGGAAGCTGTTGACCAACGTATGCAGCTGGAAGAAAATAAAAAAATGCTTACCCAGTGTTTTTATAGAGCTAAATAACATTATGGACAATAACCACTACAGTAAAGCTTATAAAAAATTGGTAGAAGTAGAAAATGAACAACAACTTCATGCACAAAGACATCAATTACCAATGCCAAAGGTTAATATGATGCTTAAAAGAGACAGACATACTGATAAACGTTGTTATAACTTGCCAACATCAAATGAGGTTGCAATGGTGTTTCAAAATGATGAAGGAGAACCACCATTTTAAAGAGACATTAGAATATATCCTAGAAATGAGGAGCAACCATTCATTAATATGAGTATCTTAAGTCCAAATTTAGATCCAATGACATATCCCATTTTTTTCCCACACGGAGAAGCAGGTTGGCAACCAAAATTAACACTTCCCAGTTACCCAAATGCTAAAGCCAGAATCCGAAATAATGTTTCTATGCTTGAATTTAAAGTAGCTCAAATTGCCATTCGAAATACATTTAATCCAATTTTATGTGGTGGAAAACTAACACAATATTGGATTGTTGATTCCTATTTGCAAGTTGAGGCCAATAATTTAAACTTTATAAAATATCAACAAGATAAACTACGTGTAAAACAATATTCGGGACTAATGGACTATGTTGCTGAGGTGGCTCCAAGCAGAGACATGACAGCTGGCAAAGCCATCATTTTACCATCTTCCTTTCAAGGATCTCCTCGAAATATGAGAGAAAGATACAATGATGCTATGGCTATTGTCACCAAATTTGGCAAACCTGATTTATTTCTAACATTTACATGTAATCCACAATGGCCAGAAATTACACAAAATTTACTTCTTAGACAAAGTGCTTCCGATAGACCAGATTTAGTAGCCAGAGTTTTTAAGATTAAATTAAATGAATTAATACGTGACATCACTATAAGTCATTTATTTGGCAAATGCCTTGCTTATATACCATTGAATTTAAAAATAGAGGCCTTCCACATGCACATCTTTTGATAATACTTCAAGAAAAAGATAAATTAGATACTTCTGACAAAGTGGATGCAGTCATTGTTGCTGAACTACCAGATCCAGAACTATATGGTAGACTATATAAGATTGTTACTCATTGCATGATTTATGAACCCTGTGGTGATCTTAGTCCACAATCACCATGTATGGAAAATAATAAATGTTCCAAAGATTTTCCAAAAGATTATAGAGACAAAACCTATGCCAATTGTGATGGCTATCCACTTTATAAAAGAATAGAAGGAGATAGTGCCATTATTCATGGAAAAAAACTTGACAATAGATATGTAGTACCCTACAATCCACATTTACTCATGAAGTATAACGCCCACATCAATGTAGAAGCCTGCACTTCCATCAAATCCATTAAATATGTCTACAAATATATTTACAAAGGCTATGATGCAGCTACGGTAGTCGTCAAAAGTGCAGACAACCCTGAAAGTAGTGAGTTAGTACATGATGAACTTGCATCTCATGTAGATGCTCTCTATGTCAGTGCGCCAGAAGCTATGTGGCGGCTTTTAAAATTTGAAATGCATGATAGATCACATGCAGTATATAGATTATCAGTACATTTGTCACAAAGACATTTACGGTATTTCCATGCTGGAAATGAAAGTAATGCATTGGCCCAAAGGGAAGATCATCACACTACACTAACTGCATGGTTTGAATTAAATTCCACAGATTCACAAGCAACACAATTCTTATATATTGAAATTCCATATCACTATGTTTTTGTGAATGGATTATGAAGACCGAGAAAAAACAGAGGCAATAAAATAATCGCAAAAATTTACACAGTCAGTCCAAGAGATGTTGAACGTTTTTGCTTACAGATATTACTTTTAAATATTCCTGGAGCACAAAGTTTTGAACACTTAAGAACTGTTAATGACATAGTATATGAATCCTTCTATTTAGCTGCAAGACATAGAACTTACTAGCTGATGATACAGAATGGGAAAGATGTTTAGTAGAAGCAGCACAATGTCAAATGCCACGGCAGATGAGAGAACAATTTGCATTTATTTGTATCTTCTCAAATGCTCCAAATGCATTAGCTTTGTGGGAGACATTTAAAAGTAATATGGCTGAAGATTTTATGCGACGATACAATGAACCGATTGCACACTTAAAAGCGTTAATGTAAATCAAAGAAGTATTTTTAACTCATGGATTAAGTTGTGCAAGTTTTAATTTGCCTGATCCAGGTCTTATAGATGACATAAACTTTGAAGACTATGACATTCAACTACAAGTAGAAAGAACAGAAGAAAGACTTGCAACTTTGAATACGTTCCAATTGCAAGCATCTAATGCTATTAAAAATGCAATAGATGATGACATGGTGACAGAGCGTTATTTCTATCTTGATGGACCTGGCGGATCAGGAAAAATGTATCTATATAATTTATTAATGAGTTCTGTACGAGCACAAGGTCAAATAGCAATGGCGTTTGCCACTACTGGAATTGCTGCACTTTTTTTAGAAGGTGGAAGAACTGTACATAGTGGCTTTAAACTGCCAGTGCCTATTTTAGAAACTTCTGTGTCAGATATTCGCATGACATCATTACAAGCAAAGAAATTGAAAAAATGTAAATTAATTATAATAGATGAGGCCACAATGATGTCATGCTATGCCCTCCAATGTATTGACCGTTTGCTTCGTGAAGTCATGGATAATACTTTTCCATTTGGTGGAAAGGTAATGTTGTTAGGTGGCGATTTTAGACAAACATTACCTGTTGTTGTACATGGAAATCGAACTGACATTATCGAAACCTGTATAAAGTCAAGCACACTATGGAAACATTTTACCCATCTTCAACTGCAACAAAATATGAGCTCAGAAGGCCAAACTGATTTCAATGATTGGCTTATTAAAATTAGAGAAGGCAGAACAGAAAAAATACCACATTTACCTGACGACACTGTAGAGATGCCACCTCATATGATTTGTCACCAAGATATCGGCTATATTTGAAGGTAGCATAAATAACCAGGAATATTCAGAGCTTGCCAACCAAGTCATACTAACGTGTAAAAATAAAGGATGCATTTATCCTAAATAATGAAATCTTAAAAAAAAATAATGCACCACAAAGAAATTATCACAGTGCTGATTCTGTACTTGCTGATGACAATGATAGTCAGGCTAACTTTTCTACTGAATTCATAAACTCACTAACTCCTTCTGGAATGCCACCACATATTTTGCAGCTAAAGAAAGGTGCAATTGTCATGTGTCTGTGAAATATGAACCCCAAAAAAGGCCTATGCAATGGTACAAGATTAATTGTTCAACAATTAAAGGACCATTTTATAGATGCTGAAATTTTAACTGGGACCCATAAAGGAGAGAGAGTTTTCATACCAAGAATAGAATTAGCACCAAGTGAAAGTAGTCTCCCTGTTATACTTCAAAGAAGACAATTTCCCATTATTATGGCATTTGCCATGACCATTAATAAACCACAAGGACAAACGTTCAAATCTGTGGGTATTTTCTTGGAAGAACCAGTATTTACACATGGTCAATTGTACATTGCGTTATCACGGTGCAAAAATCCACAGGCTATTAAAGTTTACATTGAAAAGAATGAAAGTCAAGGTGATTTATTAGAAGATGGACGTATTTTTACTAAAAACATTGTCTACTATGAAGTACTATAACTTCTCATTAAAGAAATATAACCCATGCAAAACAAATTTAAAAGCATTGATAAATACAAAACAATAAACAATTCAGTCATAATTAATGGAAGTACTGTTTGTGGATGATTCGCCTCAAAAAACACTTGCCTTGCATTATTTTTACAAATTATGTTAAAATGTTAATTAACTATGTTACTGTTTCTAATGTTACAAGTTTCAAAACAATATTTTCAAGCTCATTACTTAGACTGATAAGAAAGTTCAAGTTTAAAAAAATATACTTTCAAGTTCTTTACTTCAACATATTACAAAGTTCATGTTAAGAGCTCAACCACGTTTTAAGTCACAATGTAAAGATTGTCTGTTATGTTAAGATTACTCCCTGGATTAATGTTTATCGCCAGTTCATGGGGGCAGGAAGGAATTCATTTAATTGGGTACGTTTCAAGGAGGGTTTTTACTGTTTGCCTTCCTCTGGATTCAGTGTATATTGAAGTTAACAATTCTTAACATAGAAAATGCATGTTAAAAAACCATTACCTCAAGTTTACAATACTGATTAGTTTAAAGGTCAACTGTTTTTACATTCAAATGTTAATACTTTTAATACAAAATTATGTTAAAATATTAATTCACTATGTTACTGTTTATAATGTTCCAAGTTGGAAAAATGTTTTTTAAAGTTCCTTAGTTACACAGATAAGAAAGTTCAAGTTTCAAAAAATATACTTTCAAGTTTCTTACTTAGATATATTACAAAGTTCATGTTAAAATTGGGTACGTTTCAAGGAGGGTTTTTACTGTTTGTCTTCCTCTCGATTAAATGTATATTGAAGTTAACAATTCTTCAGATATAAATTGCATGTTAAAAAACCATTACCTCAAGTTAACAATACTGATTAGTTTAAAGTTCAAATGTTTTTACATTCGACTGTTAATACTTTTAATACAAAATGATGTTAAAAAATTAATTCACGAGGGGCGGAGCTAGCCTCTGGACTGCACGGACGTGTTTGTGCTGAGCTCCGTGCACTAACATCAAAGAAGAAGCCAAAACCCAGCTCCAACGGCAGGGGGGACCCCAACACCATCAGGGGAGAAGGCTGAGAGGCAGGGGAGGCGAACCTGACACCCCACGGGACCCCTGCACCGAGGCTGGAGCAGCAAGCATGACCAGCCACCCACCCAGCAGGTAGAGGCGTGCAGCCCCAGCAAGGGAGCACCTCTGCATAAAAAGCAGCCCAGACTGGGAGAAGAAGCCCAGGAGAGGAGAGGAGAGCAGCCCCAGCCAGAGGAGGACCTCCCAGAAGGCAGCAAGGAGGTGAGAGAGGGGAGAGAGAGAGGAGAAGTGCCTGCAGGGAAGCCGGCGGCCATCTTGGAAAGAGAGGGAGGTGGCATACCGCCTCCACAGGAGCCCAGGACATCCAACCTGGTGCCCAGGAGACCACTGAGGACCCTGGGGAGACCTTCGGGGACGGCTGGTTCCGACCAGAGGGGCACAGGGGCTACACAGAGGTGGACAGAGCCCCCAGAAGAAGCAGAAAAAGCCAGCGAACGGTGGCCATTTTCCCCACATGTGGACAAAAAGGTACCTTTCACTACAATGGGGGTATAACCTCAAGCTAAGGCCCAACTAACTTGCTTATGCTCCCATTCTGGACACTTCTCTATATACAGCCTATCTAGCCTTTGCTTTTCAACACCTGTCTTTTAACAGATACCCTTTCAGGGGCTTGGGACTCCAGTGTGCACTAATTTCTAAGGGAGAAGGCATCCCTGCTTCCCCTACAACTGAGACTGTTTCCACATGTTTAATGAACAATTCTCCTATTCTACCTCTAATAATTGCAAATAAATAGCTCCTTACCGGGCAAAATCTGTATACCACCAGGACAAGAGTGATCTGCCTCTCTATAGGCAAATATAAAGACAAGGTTGAACAGCCTGCTCCTCTGCATTTTTGCATCTCTACCCCTACCCGGTGGACCTGTGGAGTACTACAGAAATAAACCGGTAGCACATAAATACTATACTGCTAGAATCAGCACTGTCAACCAACATAGAGGGGGTCTACAAACTGATCCAGTCAATACGCTAACTGGTGCGCCAGCCTAACCCAATCCAACAGACCTTAAATTGAAGGCGAAACTCAGTGCAATATCTGCAAGAGAGCATTTTTGCCTACACAGGCAGGCACAGGGTTGGCGGATCTCCAGAATTCTTGACTAGGGGCTAAACCCTCAACATGGCCTAAGAACAAAATGGGGAACAGACCTGGCAACACCGCAAGCAGAGGTCGCTACTACACCCACAGAGCCTAACTTATGATGCCATCTGACTCACTGTAGCCCTTAGCAGAGTGGTAAACACAGCCTTGCACTACATACCGAATGGGGCCGAACCCCAGGCGGATTATCAGTGGTTTCCTTCATCTGAACACCTCAAGATGCCGAAACCCGAACGCTCATCCTCAGCGAAGGGTATACGGGAGCATTTCCCACCAAAGGCTGTCTGGCATATGTCTCCTGGTGACTCTATCTCAGAACACTCGGAATGCTCCGATCAGGAAGAGAATCCCAAAAGACCTCACCAACATATAGATCTATCGGCCAGGTCAGTGGCCACGATTGAACGGCTTCTGGCAAAGGCAATTGAACCCCTCAGGCAAGATTTTAAAGACCTGGGACAGCGCACTCAACTCCAAAAGAGATAACTGACCAAGTAGTGGAGGCCCAGGAAAGAGACCGGTCCTCTATAAAGCAGAACACGTCCCACATAACGGAACTTGCAGACAAGATAGAGGACCTGGAAAACCGGTCTCGCCGACACAACGTCCGCGTCAGAGGCATACCAAGGGCCATTCAAGACCTACTAAACTACCCGAGAGATACCGTGGAGGCGATTCTTCCCAACCAGCCTGAAACTATGTGGGAAATTGAACGAGTTCACAGAGCTCTAGGAGGTACAAGGAGCCTGGACGCCCCTAAAGATGTCATAGTTAGATTCATGAGGCAGCAGGCGAGGGATTTACTACTATCTGCAACCAGGAAGATGCACACTGTGAAGGGGCCGGACGAGTCACCCTTACAATTCTATGCGGACCTGTCCCCAGAGACGCTCCATAAATGGAGATTGATAAAACCGGCCACTGCTATTCTTCTCCAGCATAAGATCCAATACCGCTGGAATTTTCCATTTGCCCTCCCCTTCACATCTCAAGGTACATCATACACCACCCGTACACCAGAAGAATGCATGTCAGTGCTGAAGAGCTTACATTTATGTACGGAGGCCACAATGGAAGTGGGGCAGGAGCAACCTCTTCCGCCCATTTATAGGAGGCAGCGGACGCATGTGACATCCCAGAACCAGGGCAAACAAGCCTACATCTCCGGGGAACCAACCAGCTTGGCCCCACTGCGGAGGTCAAGCCAGGCTCCTGAGCCTACTGGCCTCTTCTTCAGGGGACTCTGATAAAGGCTAAGTTCTCTTTTAAGGACCCATAGACCCATAGTTTCGGCTTCTGATTTATATTGAAAAAATGATTAAAGACCTAATTTGTTATTATTGTTCTAGATTGCCAGGTTATTGTGTTCCCCACTTTAAGTGGATTAGATTTCTGTTTGCTATTTGGAGAAATTGATAAAGGTTACTTTGTAGACTAAACATTTAAAACATTTAACTCCGACGTTCCTCAGTTATATCACGAGAAAAGAGCTAATCGTTAACTGGGTTTAGCCTTGTAGTCTAACTAAACGGATATATCCCGCTGAAGCACGAGCAATTGCAAAGGACGTAAAGCTATTCTTTGAGACTAATGTCTCTCCTGAAACTGGAGCCGGCTGGCTCTGGGTTGCCCATAAGGCCTTTATTAGGGGAACGGCCATTAAGCTGGCCTCAACCCTAAGAAGAAACCTTGGGCAAAGGGAGGCAGACCTTACAGGGACACTAAAGAGGCTGGAAGAGGTAAATCAACAGAACCCTTCCCGCAGGGGTCACAGGTTAATTGACAGGACAAGGCTTGAACTAGATGGCATATTATCGTACCACACTGAAAGGGCAATGAGGAAGATGAAACATCAATACTATTGGAAGGCAAATAAGCCTGATACAATGTTTGCTAGAAGACTAAATAATAAATTCTCCCAACATAAAATATCCCATATTAGAAGGTCAGACGGTCAAATTTCCTGTAGTCCTAATGACATCCAGAAAACGTTCCAGGACTTTTACCAAACTATATACTCCTCCCAGTCTTATGGAAGTGAATCAGATATAGACGCCTTTTTACAGTCACAAGACCTCCCCAGGGTTCCGGACAGTCAATTAGAAACACTGAACTCGGACGTGTCCCTAGAGGAAGTTAAATCGGCCATTATTGGTCTTAAGCTGGGCAAATCCTTGGGGCCAGATGGTTTCACCAATTTGTTTTACAAAAAATGTGAACCCCTGTTTACTCCCTACCTAACGCCCCTATTCAATGCAATTTTAAATGGGGAGCCCATGCCTCCTGAATTGAACCAGGCTGCTCTGGTGGTATTTCCAAAGGAGGGCAGAGATAATCTAGAGGCCAAAAACTATCGTCCTATTTCCCTGATCAATGGAGACGTAAAAATTCTGGCCAAAATCATGACCAATCGTATTTCTAAATTCTTGCCTGAGTTAATTCACAAGGATCAAGCAGGATTCATCCCCTTCAGGGAGGCCGGGGACAATGTCAGGAAGGTCTTAAACATCCAGCACCTAGCAAAAAAATCTAACACCCCATTATGCCTTTTAGCTCTAGACATAGAGAAGGCGTTTGACACTGTGGAATGGTCATATATGTATAAAACACTAGACAAGTTTGGATTTAAGGGACGTTTTATTAACCTGCTTAGAAGCTACTATGACTCCCCAACAGCCCATTTAAAGTTGCCAGGAGCACATAAAGCGAATATCCAAATTCAAAGAGGGACTAGGCCAGGGTGCCCACTTTCGCCACTGTTATTCGCACTTGTCATGGAGCCATTAGTACAGGCAATTAGAGCTAACTCAGACATCCAGGGGGTTTCGGTGGGACGCCAGCACCTTAAATGCTCGCTCTTTGCGGACGATTTATTGTGCACTCTGTCCAGCCCCTCTACCTCTATACCAGCCCTCATGTCTAGTATCAAGGAATTTAGTATAGTCTCAGGCCTTAATTTAAATGTGGAAAAAACGGAAGCTTTGGGGATGGGTATGTCACAAACTGAGATCGATAAGCTTAAATCAGAATACAATTTCAGTTGGCCAACTCAGTATTTAAAATACCTGGGAGTAAAGATCACTTCCAATTTTGCCGACTTATACAGGGCAAATTTCCCCGCCTTGTACAAGTCCCTGACTGAAGATATGCAGAATTAACTTGCTTATGCTCCCATTCTGGACACTTCTCTATATACAGCCTATCTAGCCTTTGCTTTTCAACACCTGTCTTTTAACAGATACCCTTTCAGGGGCTTGGGACTCCAGTGTGCACTAATTTCTGAGGGAGAAGGCATCCGTGCTTCCCCTACAACTGAGACTGTTTCCACATGTTTAATGAACAATTCTCCTATTCTACCTCTAATAATTGCAAATAAATAGCTCCTTACCGGGCAAAATCTGTATACCACCAGGACAAGAGTGATCTGCCTCTCTATAGGCAAATATAAAGACAAGGTTGAACAGCCTGCTCCTCTGCATTTTTGATTCTCTACCCCTACCCGGTGGACCTGTGGAGTACTACAGAAATAAACCGGTAGCACATAAATACTATACTGCTAGAATCAGCACTGTCAACCAACATAGAGGGGGTCTACAAACTGATCCTGTCGATACGCTAACTGGTGCGCCAGCCTAACCCAATCCAACAGACCTTAAATTGAAGGCGAAACTCAGTGCACTATCTGCAAGAGAGCATTTTTGCCTACACAGGCAGGCACAGGGTTGGCGGGTCTCCAGAATTCTTGACTAGGGGCTAAACCCTCAACATGGCCTAAGAACAAAATGGGGAACAGACCTGGCAACACCGCCAGCAGAGGTCGCTACTACACCCACAGAGCCTAACTTATGAGGCCATCTGACTCACTGTAGCCCTTAGCAGAGTGGTAAACACAGCCTTGCACTACATACCGAACGGGGCCGAACCCCTGGCGGATTATCAGTGGTTTCCTTCATCTGAACACCTCAAGATGCCGAAACCTAAACGCTCATCCTCAGCGAAGGGTATACGGGAGCATTTCCCACCAAAGGCTGTCTGGCATATGTCTCCTGGTGACTCTATCTCAGAACACTCGGAATGCTCCGATCAGGAAGAGAATCCCAAAAGACCTCACCAACATATAGATCTATCGGCCAGGTCAGTGGCCACGATTGAACGGCTTCTGGCAAAGGCAATTGAACCCCTCAGGCAAGATTTTAAAGACCTGGGACAGCGCACTCAACTCCTAGAAGAGATAACTGACCAAGTAGTGGAGGCCTAGGAAAGAGACCGGTCCTCTATAAAGCAGAACACGTCCCACATAACGGAACTTGCAGACAAGATAGAGGACCTGGAAAACCGGTCTCGCCGACACAACGTCCGCGTCAGAGGCATACCAAGGGCCATTCAAGACCTACTAAACTACCCGAGAGATACCGTGGAGGCGATTCTTCCCAACCAGCCTGAAACTATGTGGGAAATTGAACGAGTTCACAGAGCTCTAGGAGGTACAAGGAGCCTGGACACCCTTAAAGATGTCATAGTTAGATTCATGAGGCAGCAGGCGAGGGATTTACTACTATCTGCAACCAGGAATATGCACACTGTGAATGGGCCGGACGAGTCACCCTTACAATTCTATGCGGACCTGTCCCCAGAGACGCTCCATAAATGGAGATTGATAAAACCGGCCACTGCTATTCTTCTCCAGCATAAGATCCAATACCGCTGGAATTTTCCATTTGCCCTCCCCTTCACATCTCAAGGTACATCATACACCACCCGTACACCAGAAGAATGCATGTCAGTGCTGAAGAGCTTACATTTATGTACGGAGGCCACAATGGAAGTGGGGCAGGAGCAACCTCTTCCGCCCATTTATAGGAGGCAGCGGACGCATGTGACATCCCAGAACCAGGGCAAACAAGCCTACATCTCCGGGGAACCAACCAGCTTGGCCCCACTGCGAGGTCAAGCCAGGCTCCTGAGCCTACTGGCCTCTTCTTCAGGGGACTCTGATAAAGGCTAAGTTCTCTTTTAAGGACCCATAGACCCATAGTGTGGGCTTCTGATTTATATTGAAAAAATGATTAAAGACCTAATTTGTTATTATTGTTCTAGATTGCCAGGTTATTGTGTTCCCCACTTTAAGTGGATTAGATTTCTGTTTGCTATTTGGAGAAATTGATAAAGGTTACTTTGTAGACTAAACATTTAAAACATTTAACTCCAACTTTCCTCAGTTATATCACGAGAAAAGAGCTAATCGTTAACTGGGTTTAGCCTTGTAGTCTAACTAAACGGATATATCCCGCTGAAGCACGAGCAATTGCAAAGGACGTAAAGCTATTCTTTGAGACTAATGTCTCTCCTGAAACTGGAGCCGGCTGGCTCTGGGTTGCCCATAAGGCCTTTATTAGGGGAACGGCCATTCAGCTGGCCTCAACCCTAAGAAGAAACCTTGGGCAAAGGGAGGCAGACCTTACAGGGACACTAAAGAGGCTGGAAGAGGTAAATCAACAGAACCCTTCCCGCAGGGGTCACAGGTTAATTGACAGGACAAGGCTTGAACTAGATGGCATATTATCGTACCACACTGAAAGGGCAATGAGGAAGATGAAACATCAATACTATTGGAAGGCAAATAAGCCTGATACAATGCTTGCTAGAAGACTAAATAATAAATTCTCCCAACATAAAATATCCCATATTAGAAGGTCAGACGGTCAAATTTCCTGTAGTCCTAATGACATCCAGAAAACGTTCCAGGACTTTTACCAAACTATGGGCCCTATTAAATTCCAGCCTCGTAAATAAGAGGCTTCTACTTAAGCCCTACGTACTGCAAAGTTTCTCTAAGTTCCAATGCTTTTAAATTAGCCCTGCTGCGAGCAACGTATGAGCTACGCAGCAGGGCCGTACGTATCTACACTGCGTAAATGTACATGAGGAGTGACAGCCTGCGAGATGATATCGCAGGCTCCCACTCCTCATCAATTGCTGCGGGGGTCCTAAAAGGGACCTCCGCGGCAGTCCCCCACATAAGCCCTGCCGTGGGGGTACTCCGAATACCCCCCCCCCCGGCACCTAAAATTAACCCCCCCTCAATGCGGGGGTCCCCGTCGGGACCCCCGAAGTGTCCTCACATGAACACCTTGCTGCAGGGGTCCATAGGAACCCCCGCAGCCCCCACACATTAACCCCTTGCAGCGGGGGTCCCCGATCTGCATAGATCAGGCCCCCCGCTGCATTTAAAACTTTTAAATTCCCCGCCGCGGCTCCTTAAAGGGACCGCGGCACACTATTACCCAATCCCGGCCGTGGCACTTAAAATTAACCCCCCTCTATGCTGGGGGTCCCCATCGGGACCCCCGAAGTGTCCCCATATAAACCCCCTGCAGCGGGGGGCCCCGATCGGCACCGATCGTGACCCTGCTGCAATTCAATTTTAAATTTCCCGCCTCGCGGGTCCTCAAAGGACCGTAAAGGTCCTGAAAGGACTCGCACTAAAAATATTAACCCCAGGCAACTATAATTACCCCATTAACTCATGATGGTCAATCCAGACCACCATAAGGCCTAAATTAACCCATTAACTCATGGTGGTCAATACAGACCACCATAAGGCTCTATTTAACCCCATCAGTCCCATAAGGGTATATTATTACCATTATGGGCCTGTTACAACCCAACATTAACCACATAAGTGCCATGATGGTCCTCAAGGACCATCATGACACTAACTATAAAACACTACACTATAACCCCCAATAAACCATTTAATCTAAACTAACCCCCCTCTACACTAATCTATTAACACTTACACTACCTACCTACACTACCTACCCCCTAATAAACCTCCCCAACACTCTAATTACAAAAAACAAAAAACCTACAGCACAGAAAACAAAAAAACCTACAGCACAAAAAACAAAAAAACCTACAGTACAGAAAAAAAAAACAATTACAACCCCACCCCCCACTACAGAAAACAAAAAAATACATTACAACCCCACCCCCCACTACAGAAAATAAAAAAATTACACACCTGAAAAGGAAAGACAGATAAACACAATACAATACATACATATAATACATTACATACATTACATACAATACATGACATTACATATAATATATTACATATAATATATTACATATAATATATTACATATAATACATTACATACATTACATACAATACATGACATTACATATAATATATTACATATAATATATTACATATAATACATTACATACATTACATACAATACATGACATTACATATAATATATTAAATATAATATATTACATATAATATATTACATATAATATATTACATATAGTCCTAATCAAATACCCCCTATCTATCTAACATACAATCTATTTAACTTAAAATAAATCCTAACTATATCAAATACATCCCCCTATCTATCTTATATACAAAAAATCCTAACTACATACACAGACCCTTATTCTAAACTAAAATAAAATAATTACAGTCCTAACTACATACACAGACCCTAATTCTAAGCTAAAATCAATAAATTAAGACCACTTACCTTTAAGATGTTGCTTCAGATCACTAACCTATGGGTCAAACAAAAAATAAAAATTAGTACAAAACATTAACATCCAATAAATAAACATTCTATACATTCTAAATATTCAACTCACCTTTACAGCATGTCCAGTCACTGTTTAGCTCTTCCGGCACGGCCCTGTTAAAAAGAAAACACAATACATGAATACATGATTACAATATATAAACAATAAATAAAATACACAAATAAACATCTAAATATACATTTAACTTACCTCCCCGCGATGTCCCCAGCCTTCTCTCCTTCAGCCCCGGCTGGGCCGCGGAACCATCCGCGCTCTAAAAAGAAAAAAGAAAAAAAACTAACGGAGGTCTGCACTGGCAGACCTCCCCGACGCTACTGAACCTCCCGGAGTCGTTTCCGGGAGGAAATTGGCATTGTCGGCTTGTGATTGGCTGAAAAAGCTGTCAGCCAATCAAAAGTCGTCAATGTAGGAGCCAATCAGGATGCGCAGATGTCTTCTTCCAATCACTCCGTGGGGGTGTATCCCATAGTGATTGGCTGAAGGCATCTGAGCGTTGTGATTGGTTCCCAGAAAGATAGACAAGTGTTTAAGCCAATCAGGGTGGGATATTGGGGTGTATCCCATCCTGATTGGCTCACACATTGACGACTTTTGATTGGCTGAAATTGATAGACAGCTTTTTCAGCCAATCACAAGCCGCCAATGCCAATTTCCTCCCGGAAACCAGGGAGGTTCAGTAGCGTCGGGGAGGTCTGCCAGTGCAGACCTCCGTTAGTTTTTTTTCTTTTTTTTTTTAGAGCGCGGATGGTTCCGCGGCCCAGCCGGGGCTGAAGGAGAGAAGGCCGGGGACATCGCGGGGAGGTAAGTTAAATGTATATTTAGATGTTTATTTGTGTATTTTATTTATTGTTTATATATTGTATTCATGTATTCATGTATTGTGTTTTTTTTTTTTAACAGGGCCGCGCCGGAAGAGCTAAACAGTGACTGGACATGCTGTAAAGGTGAGTTGAATATTTAGAATGTATAGAATGTTTATTTATTTGATGTTAATGTTTTGTACTAGTTTTTCTTTTTGTTTGACCCATAGGTTAGTGATCTGAAGCAACATCTTAAAGGTAAGTGGTCTTAATTTATTGATTTTAGCTTAGAATTAGGGTCTGTGTAGTTAGGACTGTAATTATTTTATTTTATTTTAGAATTAGGGTCTGTGTATGTACGGTAGTTAGGATTTTTTGTATATTAGATAGATAGGGGGATGTATTTGATATAGTTAGGATTTATTTTAAATTAAATAGATTGTATGTTAGATAGATAGGGGGTATTTGATTAGGACTATATGTAATATATTATATGTAATATATTATATGTAATGTATGTAATGTCATGTATTGTATGTAATGTATGTAATGTATTATATGTAATATATTATATGTAATATATTATATGTAATGTATGTAATGTCATGTATTGTATGTAATGTATGTAATGTATTATATGTAATGTATTATATGTAATATATTATATGTAATGTCATGTATTGTATGTAATGTATGTAATGTATTATATGTATGTATTGTATTGTGTTTATCTGTCTTTCCTTTTCAGGTGTGTAATTTTTTTTATTTTCTGTAGTGGGGGGTGGGGTTGTAATTGTTTTTTTTTTTCTGTACTGTAGGTTTTTTTGTTTTTTGTACTGTAGGTTTTTTTGTTTTTTGTGCTGTAGGTTTTTTGTTTTTTGTAATTAGAGTGTTGGGGAGGTTTATTAGGGGTAGGTAGTGTAGGTAGGTAGTGTAAGTGTTAATAGATTAGTGTAGAGGGGGGTTAGTTTAGATTAAATGGTTTATTGGGGGTTATAGTGTAGTGTTTGTAGTTAGTGTCATGATGGTCCTTGAGGACCATTATGGCACTTATGTGGTTAATGTTGGGTTGTAACAGGCCCATAATGGTAATAATATACCCTTATGGGACTGATGGGGTTAAATAGAGCCTTATGGTGGTCTGGATTGACCACCATGAGTTAATGGGTTAATTTAGGCCTTATGGTGGTCTGGATTGACCACCATGAGTTAATGGGTTAATTTAGGCCTTATGGTGGTCTGTATTGACCACCATGAGTTAATGGGTTAATTTAGGCCTTATGGTGGTCTGGATTGACCACCATGAGTTAATGGGTTAATTTAGGCCTTATGGTGGTCTGGATTGACCACCATGAGTTAATGGGTTAATTTAGGCCTTATGGTGGTCTGGATTGACCACCATGAGTTAATGGGTTAATTTAGGCCTTATGGTGGTCTGTATTGACCACCATGAGTTAATGGGTTAATTTAGGCCTTATGGTGGTCTGGATTGACCACCATGAGTTAATGGGTTAATTTAGGCCTTATGGTGGTCTGGATTGACCACCATGAGTTAATGGGTTAATTATAGTTGCCTGGGGTTAATATTTTTAGTGCGAGTCCTTTCAGGACCTTTACGGTCCTTTGAGGACCCGCGAGGCGGGAAATTTAAAATTGAATTGCAGCAGGGTCACGATCGGTGCCGATCGGGGCCCCCTGCTGCAGGGGGTTTATATAGGGACACTTCGGGGGTCCCGATGGGGACCCCCAGCATAGAGGGGGGTTAATTTTAAGTGCCGCGGCCGGGATTGGGTAATAGTGTGCCGCGGTCCCTTTAAGGAGCCGCGGCGGGGAATTTAAAAGTTTTAAATGCAGCGGGGGGCCTGATCTATGCAGATCGGGGACCCCCCCTGCAATGGGTTTATGTGGGGACACTTCGGGGGTCCCGATGGGGACCCCCAGCATAGAGGGGGATTAATTTTAAGTGCCGCGGCCGGGATTGGGTAATAGTGTGCCGCGGTCCCTTTAAGTAGCCGCGGCGGGGAATTTAAAAGTTTTAAATGCAGCGGGGGGCCTGATCTATGCAGATCGGGGACCCCCGCTGCAAGGGGTTAATGTGGGGGTGCAGCAGGGGTCCTGATAGAGACCCCTGCAGCATGGGGATGTGTATAGGGTGCAGGGGGGAGCCTCACACTGCTGTCTCGGGCTGTTCCGAGGCAGCACGTAGAGGCTTTCGGATCCCTTGCGTGGACTTTTTGTCCACGTAGGGATTCTTACGATATGCGAGACTCGTGCATAGATTTAAGGCTACGTAGCTCTCTCGGAGCCTATTCTCGGCCATTTTCTCGCAGTCATATCGTAAAGCAGGCTGCGAGAGATTCGGTACTCGCAAACAGCAGGAAAACTGCCTTTTGCGAGCACCGAGAGAACTACGAGGGAGAATTTAATAGGGCCCTATATACTCCTCCCAGTCTTATGGAAGTGAATCAGATATAGACGCCTTTTTACAGTCACAAGACCTCCCCAGGGTTCCGGACAGTCAATTAGAAACAGTGAACTCGGACGTGTCCCTAGAGGAAGTTAAATCGGCCATTATTGGTCTTAAGCTGGGCAAATCCTTGGGGCCAGATGGTTTCACCAATTTGTTTTACAAAAAATGTGAACCCCTGCTTACTCCCTACCTAAAGCCCCTATTCAATGCAATTTTAAATGGGGAGCCCATGCCTCCTGAATTGAACCAGGCTGCTCTGGTGGTATTTCCAAAGGAGGGCAGAGATAATCTAGAGGCCAAAAACTATCGTCCTATTTCCCTGATCAATGGAGACGTAAAAATTCTGGCCAAAATCATGACCAATCGTATTTCTAAATTCTTGCCTGAGTTAATACACAAGGATCAAGCAGGATTCATCCCCTTTAGGGAGGCCAGGGACAATGTCAGGAAGGTCTTAAACATCCAGCACCTAGCAAAAAAATCTAACACCCCATTATGCCTTTTAGCTCTAGACATAGAGAAGGCGTTTGACACTGTGGAATGGTCATATATCTATAAAACACTAGACAAGTTTGGATTTAAGGGACGTTTTATTAACCTGCTTAGAAGCTACTATGACTCCCCAACAGCCCATTTAAAGTTGCCAGGAGCACATAAAGCGAATATCCAAATTCAAAGAGGGACTAGGCAAGGGTGCCCACTTTCGCCACTGTTATTCGCACTTGTCATGGAGCCATTAGTACAGGCAATTAGAGCTAACTCAGACATCCAGGGGGTTTCGGTGGGACACCAGCACCTTAAATGCTCGCTCTTTGCGGACGATTTATTGTGCACTCTGTCCAGCCCCTCTAGCTCTATACCAGCCCTCATGTCTAGTATCAAGGAATTTAGTATAGTCTCAGGCCTTAATTTAAATGTGGAAAAAACGGAAGCTTTGGAGATGGGTATGTCACAAACTGAGATCGATAAGCTTAAATCAGAATACAATTTCAGTTGGCCAACTCAGTATTTAAAATACCTGGGAGTAAAGATCACTTCCAATTTTGCCGACTTATACAGGGCAAATTTCCCCACCTTGTACATGTCCCTGGCTGAAGATATGCAGAACTAACTTGCTTATGCTCCCATTCTGGACACTTCTCTATATACAGCCTATCTAGCCTTTGCTTTTCAACACCTGTCTTTTAACAGATACCCTTTCAGGGGCTTGGGACTCCAGTGAGCACTAATTTCTGAGGGAGAAGGCATCCCTGCTTCCCCTACAACTGAGACTGTTTCCACATGTTTAATGAACAATTCTCCTATTCTACCTCTAATAATTGCAAATAAATAGCTCCTTACCGGGCAAAATCTGTATACCACCAGGACAAGAGTGATCTGCCTCTCTATAGGCAAATATAAAGACAAGGTTGAACAGCCTGCTCCTCTGCATTTTTGCATCTCTACCCCTACCCGGTGGACCTGTGGAGTACTACAGAAATAAACCGGTAGCACATAAATACTATACTGCTAGAATCAGCACTGTCAACCAACATAGAGGGGGTCTACAAACTGATCCAGTCAATACGCTAACTGGTGCGCCAGCCTAACCCAATCCAACAGACCTTAAATTGAAGGCGAAACTCAGTGCACTATCTGCAAGAGAGCATTTTTGCCTACACAGGCAGGCACAGGGTTGGCGGGTCTCCAGAATTCTTGACTAGGGGCTAAACCCTCAACATGGCCTAAGAACAAAATGGGGAACAGACCTGGCAACACCGCCAGCAGAGGTCGCTACTACACCCACAGAGCCTAACTTATGATGCCATCTGACTCACTGTAGCCCGTAGCAGAGTGGTAAACACAGCCTTGCACTACATACCGAACGGGGCCGAACCCCTGGCGGATTATCAGTGGTTTCCTTATTATTATTATTATTATCTTTATTTATATCGCGCCAACATATTCCGTAGCGCTGTACAGGGGTTGAGTACATAGCAGAAAACAAATTAAACACCTTGTAAAGAATGGAGGGCCCTGTTTTTGAGCATAAAATCAAATGTACATAGAGCTTGTTTCCAAGGCCTGACACAAGATTGAAAACTCGCAAACTTACAATCTAAGGGTTTATGTGTGATACAAGAGGGTGACAAATACAATTGAAAGCAATTGGTTCAGTAAAGTGGAGGGGTCTGTGTGTTGTACTGTAGATTGTGGGTGTGAGTGTTATTAAGCTGTGGAATGTTCAGTTGTACATGTTAAGGCTGAAGATGATAAGATTTTTTAAACAGGTGTGTTTTTAATAATTTCTTAAAGGTTTTGAGGCAGGAAGATAATCTAATGGAGCGGGGCAAGGAGTTCCAAATGGACGGGGAAGCACGAGAAAAGTCTTGAAGACGGGAGTGAGAGGAGGAGATGAGAGAGGAGGAAAGAAGAAGGTCGTTAGCAGAACGAAGGGGCCGGTTGGGAGAGTATTTTGAAACAAGAGCAGAGATATAAGGGGGTGCACTGTTGTTGAGGGCTTTATGTGTTAGGGTCATGATTTTAAATTTGATTCGGGAAGCTATGGGAAGCCAGTGGAGTGATTGACAGAGAGGGGCTGCAGACACTGATCGTTTGGTATTGAAGATGAGTCTAGCGGAGGCGTTCATTATGGATTGGAGGGGAGACAGACGAGAGATGGGGAGGCCAGCAAGGAGGGAATTGCAGTAGTCGAGTCGAGAGATGATGAGAGAGTGAATTAGAATTTTAGCTGTGTCTTCTGTAAGATAATGACGAATTTTGGAGATGTTTTTTAGGTGAAACTGACATGATTTTGTTATTGCTTGGATGTGAGGAATAAAAGAGAGGGCGGGATCCAGTAGAACCCCAAGACAACGGGCCTGGGAGGTAGGGGCGATGATGGTGTTGTCAACAGTGAGAGATATTTGAGGTGTGGAAGCTGTAGTAGAGGGTGGAAAGATTAGAAGTTCAGTTTTAGACATGTTGAGTTTGAGTTGACGGGTGGACATCCAGGAGGATATGCTAGAGAGGCAGTTGGAAACTTGAGCTAAAAGAGAGGGGGATAGATCGGGTGCAGAGAGGTAGATTTGAGTATCATCTGCATAGAGATGATACTGAAATCCAAAGGATTTTATAAGGGTGCCAAGGGAGGAGGTGTAGATGGAGAAGAGGAGGGGGCCTAGGACAGAACCTTGGGGAACGCCAACAGACAGAGGGAGAGGTGAAGAAGAGGTGCCAGAGAAGGAGACACTAAATGTACGATCTTTAAGATAGGATGTGAACCATGAAAGAGCTGTGTCCTGGATGCCAAAAGAGCGGAGCGTTTGGATTAGAAGAGGGTGGTCAACTGTATCGAAGGCAGCAGAGAGATCCAGGAGAATTAGAATAGAGTAGTGACCCTTTGATTTGGCGGTTAGCAAGTCATTAGTGACTTTTGTAAGGGCTGTTTCTGTAGAGTGTTGGGACCGGAAGCCAGATTGGAAGGGGTCAAGTAGGGAATTGGAGGAAATAAATTGAGTGAGGCGATTGTAAACAAGCCGCTCAAGGAGTTTAGACGCAAGGGGAAGTAGTGAGATAGGGCGATAGTTGGAGGCAGAAGCTGGGTCAGAAGAGGGCTTCTTGAGAATGGGTGTAACTGTGGCATGTTTTAAGGAGGATGGAAACTTGCCAGTGTTTAGGGAGAGGTTGAATAGATGTGTGAGAGCTGGGATAAGTGTGGTGGATAGGGGAGGGATTAGCTGTGATGGAATAGGATCATGAGGACATGTGGTAAGGTGAGAGGTTGATAGTAAAGTAGATACTTCATCCTCGGTTACAGGGTCAAAGGAGTCCATAGTGGAGGTGGGATTGGGGAAGGGTAAGGGCTGGGTGTTGTCGGTTTGGGGAGAGGGTGGTGGGGTAGGGACAAGCTGGGAGGAGAGCTCATTTCGGATGGTATCAATTTTATTTTTAAAATGGCTGGCAAAGTCATCAGCAGTGAGAGAGGAAGGGGCAGGAGGTGGGGGTGGGCGGAGGAGGGTGTTGAATGTAGCAAATAAACGTTTAGGGTTGGAGGACAGGTTTGATATTAGTGATGAGAAGTAGTGTTGTTTGGCAAGATTGAGGGCAGAGAAGTAGGAGCGCAAGGTAAACTTGTAGTGGAGAAAGTCTGCTGAAGTGCGAGATTTCCTCCATAATCGTTCTGCAGTGCGTGAGCATCTCTGTAGATAGCGTGTTTGTGTGGTGTGCCATGGTTGTGGGTGAGAGTGAGGGCGTTTGCTTGTGATTATGGGGGCAAGAGAGTCAAGGGTGGAGGTTAGCGTAGTGTTGTATTGTGAAGTGGCGACGTCAGGGCAGGCAAGGGTGGTGAGGGGGCTGAGAAGGGGTGTTAATACATTTGAAAATTGTTGTGGGTTGAGTGCTTGCAGGTTTCTGCGTGTTCTGATGGCAGGATTTGAGAAAGGGCGGTGAGCGGAGGATGAGGTGAGGTTGCAAGTTAGCAGGTGGTGGTCAGATAGGGGAAGTGAGGAGATGTCAAGGTTGGAGATAGTGCAGAGATTAGTAAAAATAAGGTCAATAGAGTGTCCACCACTGTGAGTTGCGGAATCTGTCCATTGTGAGAGGCCAAGGGAAGAGGTGAGTGCAAGTAATTTTGCAGTTGTTGGGGAGGTGGGGGTGTCAGTGGCAATGTTGAAATCGCCAAGAATGAGTGAAGGTATATTGGAGGAGAGAAAGTGAGGGAGCCAGGCGGCAAAGTTGTCCAGAAATTGAGAGGGTGATCCAGGCGGGCGATAGATCACAGCTACTCGCAGAGGGATGGGAGATAAGATGCGGATAGTGTGGACTTCAAAAGATGAGAATTGAAGGGAGGGAACAGGGGGTATGCAGCGAAAAGTGCAGCGAGAGGATAGCAGTATGCCCACACCTCCACCTTGTTTGTTCTCAGGTCTAGGAGTGTGGCTGAAGTGTAGACCACCATAAGAGAGTGCAGCAGGGAAGGCAGAGTCAGATGGAGTGAGCCAGGTTTCCGTGATAGCCAGTAAATTGAGGGAGTTGGAAATGAAGAGATCATGAATGAAGGTAAGTTTATTGCAAACAGACCTTGCGTTCCAGAGGGCACAGGAGAAGGGCAAAGTAGATGGTTTGTGACAAGTGATGGGTATTAGATTATGGGTGTTTTGGGCATTTGCTGCCCTGGGGACTCTGCGTGGCTGACAGCAGGTGGGAATGAGTGATGGGCCTGGGTTAGGGGATATATCCCCACAAACCATCAGAAGAAGGAGAGAGAGTAAAAGGAGATGGGAATAGGACTTACAGGAGCATTTCCGCTTTTCACCTTTAGGGGGGGGATGAGATAGTGACTGGAGGAAGGAGAAGAGCTCATGGGAGCAGAGAAGAGGAGATGAAAGCAGGGAAGGTGAGATAGTTATATTATTGGAGACATGATGTGTAGAGACAGTATAAGAGAGTCTGAGAAAGAGGCAGGAGGTTATAATAAGGAAGGTGGTGTGAGGAAACATAGTGGCACTGTGTAAGCAAGTATTCTTGTAGGGAGTGGTTAGAGGTGATAATCAGATGTCACTGATTAACCATGTGCAGGTAATTAGTATGCCTCAATATATTAAGTGTAAACAAGGGTGGGTGGGTAGAGGGGCAGGGTGGGAGGGGACTGCATTCAGGTGGACATCTATGTGTTATGTTGCTTTGCAGTATGCTTTTAAAAGCATCTGAACACCTCAAGATGCCGAAACCCAAACGCTCATCCTCAGCGAAGGGTATACGGGAGCATTTCCCACCAAAGGCTGTCTGGCATATGTCTCCTGGTGACTCTATCGCAGAACACTCAGAATGCTCCGATCAGGAAGAGAATCCCAAAAGACCTCACCAACATATAGATCTATCGGCCAGGTCAGTGGCCACGATTAAACGGCTTCTGGCAAAGGCAATTGAACCCCTCAGGCAAGATTTTAAAGACCTGGGACAGCGCACTCAACTCCTAGAAGAGATAACTGACCAAGTAGTGGAGGCCCAGGAAAGAGACCGGTCCTCTATAAAGCAGAACACGTCCCACATAACGGAACTTGCAGACAAGATATCGGGACCTGGAAAACCGGTCTCGCTGACACAACGTCCGCGTCAGAGGCATACCAAGGGCCATTCAAGACCTACTAAACTACCCGAGAGATACCGTGGAGGCGATTCTTCCCAACCAGCCTGAAACTATGTGGGAAATTGAACGAGTTCACAGAGCTCTAGGAGGTACAAGGAGCCTGGACGCCCCTAAAGATGTCATAGTTAGATTCATGAGGCAGCAGGCGAGGGATTTACTACTATCTGCAACCTGTAGGATGCACACTGTGAAGGGGCCGGACGAGTCACCCTTACAATTCTATGCGGACCTGGCCCCAGAGACGCTCCATAAATGGAGATTGATAAAACCGGCCACTGCTATTCTTCTCCAGCATAAGATCCAATACCGCTGGAATTTTCCATTTGCCCTCCCCTTCACATCTCAAGGTACATCATACACCACCCGTACACCAGAAGAATGCATGTCAGTGCTGAAGAGCTTACATTTATGTACGGAGGCCACAATGGAAGTGTGGCAGGAGCAACCTCTTCCGCCCATTTATAGGAGGCAGCGGATGCATGTGACATCCCAGAACCAGGGCAAACAAGCCTACATCTCCGGGGAACCAACCAGCTTGGCCCCGCTGCAGAGGTCAAGCCAGGCTCCTGAGCCTACTGGCCTCTTCTTCAGGGGACTCTGATAAAGGCTAAGTTCTCTTTTAAGGACCCATAGACCCATAGTGTGGGCTTCTGATTTATATTGAAAAAATGATTAAAGACCTAATTTGTTATTATTGTTCTAGATTGCCAGGTTATTGTGTTCCCCACTTTAAGTGGATTAGATTTCTGTTTCCTATTTGGAGAAATTGATAAAGGTTACTTTGTAGACTAAACGTTTAAAACATTTAACTCTGACTTTCCTCAGTTATATCACGAGAAAAGAGCTAATCGTTAACTGGGTTTAGCCTTGTAGTCTAACTAAACGGATATATCCCGCTGAAGCACGAGCAATTGCAAAGAACATAAAGCTATTCTTTGAGACTAATGTCTCTCCTGAAACTGGAGCCGGCTGGCTCTGGGTTGCCCATAAGGCCTTTATTAGGGGAACGGCCATTAAGCTGGCCTCAACCCTAAGAAGAAACCTTGGGCAAAGGGAGGCAGACCTTACAGGGAAACTAAAGAGGCTGGAAGAGGTAAATCAACAGAACCCTTCCCGCAGGGGTCACAGGTTAATTGACAGGACAAGGCTTGAACTAGATGGCATATTATCGTACCACACTGAAAGGGCAATGAGGAAGATGAAACATCAATACTATTGGAAGGCAAATAAGCCTGATACAATGCTTGCTAGAAGACTAAATAATAAATTCTCCCAACATAAAATATCCCATATTAGAAGGTCAGACGGTCAAATTTCCTGTAGTCGTAATGACTTTTACCAAACTATATACTCCTCCTAGTCCCATGGAAGTGAATCAGATATAGACGCCTTTTTACAGTCACAAGACCTCCCAGGGTTCCGGACAGTCAATTAGAAACAGTGAACTCGGACGTGTCCCTAGAGGAAGTTAAATCGGCCATTATTGGTCTTAAGCTGGGCAAATCCCTGGGGCCAGATGGTTTCACCAATTTGTTTTACAAAAAATGTGAACCCCTGTTTACTCCCTACCTAAAGCCCCTATTCAATGCAATTTTAAATGGGGAGCCCATGCCTCCTGAATTGAACCAGGCTGCTCTGGTGGTATTTCCAAAGGAGGGCAGAGATAATCTAGAGGCCAAAAACTATCGTCCTATTTCCCTGATCAATGGAGACGTAAAAATTCTGGCCAAAATCATGACTAATCGTATTTCTAAATTCTTGCCTGAGTTAATTCACAAGGATCAAGCAGGATTCCTCCCCTTTAGGGAGGCCGGGGACAATGTCAGGAAGGTCTTAAACATCCAGCACCTAGCAAAAAAATCTAACACCCCATTATGCCTTTTAGCTCTAGACATAGAGAAGGCGTTTGACACTGTGGAATGGTCATATATGTATAAAACACTAGACAAGTTTGGATTTAAGGGACGTTTTATTAACCTGCTTCGAAGCTACTATGACTCTCCAACAGCCCATTTAAAGTTGCCAGGAGCACATAAAGCGAATATCCAAATTCAAAGAGGGACTAGGCAAGGGTGCCCACTTTCGCCACTGTTATTCGCACTTGTCATGGAGCCATTAGTACAGGCAATTAGAGCTAACTCAGACATCCAGGGGGTTTCGGTGGGACGCCAGCACCTTAAATGCTCGCTCTTTGCGGACGATTTATTGTGCACTCTGTCCAGCCCCTCTAGCTCTATACCAGCCCTCATGTCTAGTATCAAGGAATTTAGTATAGTCTCAGGCCTTAATTTAAATGTGGAAAAAACGGAAGCTTTGGAGATGGGTATGTCACAAACTGAGATCGATAAGCTTAAATCAGAATACAATTTCAGTTGGCCAACTCAGTATTTAAAATACCTGGGAGTAAAGATCACTTCCAATTTTGCCGACTTATACAGGGCAAATTTCCCCACCTTGTACAAGTCCCTGACTGAAGATATGCAGAACTAACTTGCTTATGCTCCCATTCTGGACACTTCTCTATATACAGCCTATCTAGCCTTTGCTTTTCAACACCTGTCTTTTAACAGATACCCTTTCAGGGGCTTGGGACTCCAGTGAGCACTAATTTCTGAGGGAGAAGGCATCCCTGCTTCCCCTACAACTGAGACTGTTTCCACATGTTTAATGAACAATTCTCCTATTCTACCTCTAATAATTGCAAATAAATAGCTCCTTACCGGGCAAAATCTGTATACCACCAGGACAAGAGTGATCTGCCTCTCTATGGGCAAATATAAAGACAAGGTTGAACAGCCTGCTCCTCTGCATTTTTGCATCTCTACCCCTACCCGGTGGACCTGTGGAGTACTACAGAAATAAACCGGTAGCACATAAATACTATACTGCTAGAATCAGCACTGTCAACCAACATAGAGGGGGTCTACAAACTGATCCAGTCAATACGCTAACTGGTGCGCCAGCCTAACCCAATCCAACAGACCTTAAATTGAAGGCGAAACTCAGTGCAATATCTGTAAGAGAGCATTTTTGCCTACACAGGCAGGCACAGGGTTGGCGGGTCTCCAGAATTCTTGACTAGGGGCTAAACCCTCAACATGGCCTAAGAACAAAATGGGGAACAGACCTGGCAACACCGCCAGCAGAGGTCGCTACTACACCCACAGAGCCTAACTTATGATGCCATCTGACTCACTGTAGCCCTTAGCAGAGTGGTAAACACAGCCTTGCACTACATACCGAACGGGGCCGAACCCCTGGCGGATTATCAGTGGTTTCCTTCATCTGAACACCTCAAGATGCCGAAACCCAAACGCTCATCCTCAGCGAAGGGTATATGGGAGCATTTCCCACCAAAGGCTGTCTGGCATATGTCTCCTGGTGACTCTATCTCAGAACACTCGGAATGCTCCGATCAGGAAGAGAATCCCAAAAGACCTCACCAACATATAGATCTATCGGCCAGGTCAGTGGCCACGATTAAACGGCTTCTGGCAAAGGCAATTGAACCCCTCAGGCAAGATTTTAAAGACCTGGGACAGCGCACTCAACTCCTAGAAGAGATAACTGACCAAGTAGTGGAGGCCCAGGAAAGAGACCGGTCCTCTATAAAGCAGAACACGTCCCACATAACGGAACTTGCAGACAAGATAGAGGACCTGGAAAACCGGTCTCGCCGACACAACGTCTGCGTCAGAGGCATACCAAGGGCCATTCAAGACCTACTAAACTACCCAAGAGATACCGTGGAGGCGATTCTTCCCAACCAGCCTGAAACTATGTGGGAAATTGAACGAGTTCACAGAGCTCTAGGAGGTACAAGGAGCCTGGACGCCCCTAAAGATGTCATAGTTAGATTCATGAGGCAGCAGGCGAGGGATTTACTACTATCTGCAACCAGGAAGATGCACACTGTGAAGGGGCCGGACGAGTCACCCTTACAATTCTATGCGGACCTGTCCCCAGAGACGCTCCATAAATGGAGATTAATAAAACCGGCCACTGCTATTCTTCTCCAGCATAAGATCCAATACCGCTGGAATTTTCCATTTGCCCTCCCCTTCACATCTCAAGGTACATCATACACCACCCGTACACCAGAAGAATGCATGTCAGTGCTGAAGAGCTTACATTTATGTACGGAGGCCACAATGGAAGTGGGGCAGGAGCAACCTCTTCCGCCCATTTATAGGAGGCAGCGGACGCATGTGACATCCCAGAACCAGGGCAAACAAGCCTACATCTCCAGGGAACCAACCAGCTTGGCCCCGCTGCGGAGGTCAAGCCAGGCTCCTGAGCCTACTGGCCTCTTCTTCAGGGGACTCTGATAAAGGCTAAGTTCTCTTTTAAGGACCCATAGACCCATAGGCCCTCATTCAATTGCGATTTGGCCAATTGAATAGTGCTCTAAATAAGCACATAACATATTTTTTTTTAAATACGTTTTTAGTTAGTGAAAACCTTGCTTTTGGATAGATGTTTATTAAGTAAAAACTTCTTTAAAAATATATGTTATGTGCTTATTTAGACCCCTATTCAATTGGCCAAATTGCAATTGAATGAGGGCCATAGTGTGGGCTTCTGATTTATATTGAAAAAATGATTAAAGACCTAATTTGTTATTATTGTTCTAGATTGCCAGGTTATTGTGTTCCCCACTTTAAGTGGATTAGATTTCTGTTTGCTATTTGGAGAAATTGATAAAGGTTACTTTGTAGACTAAACGTTTAAAACATTTAACTCTGACTTTCCTCAGTTATATCACGAGAAAAGAGCTAATCGTTAACTGGGTTTAGCCTTGTAGTCTAACTAAACGGATATATCCCGCTGAAGCACAAGCAATTGCAAAGGACATAAAGCTATTCTTTGAGACTAATGTCTCTCCTGAAACTGGAGCCGGCTGGCTCTGGGTTGCCCATAAGGCCTTTATTAGGGGAACGGCCATTAAGCTGGCCTCAACCCTAAGAAGAAACCTTGGGCAAAGGGAGGCAGACCTTACAGGGACACTAAAGAGGCTGGAAGAGGTAAATCAACAGAACCCTTCCCGCAGGGGTCACAGGTTAATTGACAGGACAAGGCTTGAACTAGATGGCATATTATCGTACCACACTGAAAGGGCAATGAGGAAGATGAAACATCAATACTATTGGAAGGCAAATAAGCCTGATACAATGCTTGCTAGAAGACTATCCCATATTAAAATATCCCATATTAGAAGGTCAGACGGTCAAATTTCGTGTAGTCCTAATGACATCCAGAAAACGTTCCAGGACTTTTACCAAACTATATACTCCTCCTAGTCCCATGGAAGTTAATCAGATATAGACGTCTTTTTACAGTCACAAGACCTCCCCAGGGTTCCGGACAGTCAATTAGAAACACTGAACTCGGACGTGTCCCTAGAGGAAGTTAAATCGGCCATTATTGGTCTTAAGCTGGGCAAATCCCTGGGGCCAGATGGTTTCACCAATTTGTTTTACAAAAAATGTGAACCCCTGCTTACTCCCTACCTAACGCCCCTATTCAATGCAATTTTAAATGGGGAGCCCATGCCCCCTGAATTGAACCAGGCTGCTCTGTTGGTATTTCCAAAGGAGGGCAGAGATAATCTAGAGGCCAAAAACTATCGTCCTATTTCCCTGATCAATGGAGACGTAAAAATTCTGGCCAAAATCATGACCAATCGTATTTCTAAATTCTTGCCTGAGTTAATTCACAAGGATCAAGCGGGATTCATCCCCTTTAGGGAGGCCGGGGACAATGTCAGAAAGGTCTTAAACATCCAGCACCTAGCAAAAAAATCTAACACCCCATTACGCCTTTTAGCTCTAGACATAGAGAAGGCGTTTGACACTGTGGAATGGTCATATATGTATAAAACACTAGACAAGTTTGGATTTAAGGGACGTTTTATTAACCTGCTTAGAAGCTACTATGACTCCCCAACAGCCCATTTAAAGTTGCCAGGAACACATAAAGCGAATATCCAAATTCAAAGAGGGACTAGGCAAGGGTGCCCACTTTCGCCACTGTTATTCGCACTTGTCATGGAGCCATTAGCACAGGCAATTAGAGCTAACTCAGACATCCAGGGGGTTTCGGTGGGACGCCAGCACCTTAAATGCTCGCTCTTTGCGGACGATTTATTGTGTACTCTGTCCAGCCCCTCTAGCTCTATACCAGCCCTCATGTCTACCATCAAGGAATTTAGTATAGTCTCAGGCCTTAATTTAAATGTGGAAAAAACGGAAGCTTTGGGGATGGGTATGTCACAAACTGAGATCGATAAGCTTAAATCAGAATAAAATTTCAGTTGGCCAACTCAGTATTTAAAATACCTGGGAGTAAAGATCACTTCCAATTTTGCCGACTTATACAGGGCAAATTTCCCCGCCTTGTACAAGTCCCTGACTGAAGATATGCAGAAGTGGGCAAACTTTCCTATCTCATGGACGGGCCGTATAGCAGCGGTAAAAATGATTGTCTTGCCTAAACTGCTATATTTATTTAGGACACTTCCCATACCGATCCCACTCATGGAACTGGACAAATTCCAGAATAGTATGTTTAGGTTTATCTGGGGCAATAAGCGCCCTCGTATCTCAAGACAGGTAATGTTTAGACATAAAAGTAAAGGCAGATTAGCGTGTCCCAACCTGAGGTTGTACCTTATGGCAGCTCAATTGGCCCATTTGCCCAGGTTACACTCTGTTACCCACCAGCCATCCTGGGTATTCATTGAAAATCAGCAGATGCTTCCGCATAGCTGGGATAGGTTGATCTGGATTCCCAAGGAAATGACTCCTTTTCATACGCACCACAATCCTATGATCTCCCTAACTTTGCAGGCTTGGGGGTGGGCCAACTCCAGGTGTCAACTTAGCTCGGGTTTGTCTCCCTTACTATCAGTCACGTCCTTTCCACAAATCCTAAAAGACACAAACCCCATCTCCAAATTTTGGTGGACCTCTAGACACCTAGACCGGGTAGGGTACTGGGTACAAAACGACAGACTGTTGACTTATGACCAATTCTGCATGAGCCACGACCTACCAGCCACGGAAACCTATACCTATTTAAAAATTAGAAGTTGGGTCAGCAAAACTCTGAGAGAGTTAGGACCCCCTAGGCCCTCCTGGATATCTGTTATATGTAGAAGCCTTCCTCTCGTGAAGGGGGTATTGGGTTCGCTATACAGCATTTTTCAAGACTCCACCAGCAGCCAAAAACCTAAATTTATGAAACAATGGGAAAAGGACCTGGGGGTAGAATGGGATTGGGACAAGTGGACAGAATCCTGCTCCAACCTCTCCAGAGGTTCCCTCAATGCAGCTTTGCTACAGACGTCTGTTAAAGTACTACATAGAGCCTACTGCACGCCCAATAAATTGCAGAAGTTTAAACCACATGAGAGCAATAAATGCTTTAGGGGCTGCCAACAAGTGGGGGACCACATTCACATTTGGTGGTCATGTCCAACTACACAGAAAACATGAAAACAATTAGCACAATTAGCCTACACACTATTTCAAAAGGTGGTCTCGCCCTCTATGGAGTCATGCCTGTTGGGAACGCACATCAAGAACCTCTCTCAATCCCAAAATAAACTATTCCAATTAATGGCACTGGCATCCAAAATACACATAGCCAGCAGATGGAAAAAAGAGACACTAAACTTTCAGGAGGTAGTCAAGAAAATCAATTACCTCTTTATCAATGAGAGACTGACTCATATTATCATGGATAGCCTTCCCCAGTTTTTGGCAGTCTGGGAAACTTGGGTAGCGTCTTCATTAAGTGTTCCCTTGAGGTAACGCCCAAATCCTGATTCAGAGAAGGCAGGAGGGGGCAAGGAGTAAGTAGTCCCGGAGGTTCTTCGGCTGCACTACTAAGGTAAAGTTCTAGTGATGATCAGTGGGGTATTTTAGTGAGGATTATAAGGGACAAATTTAGCAGAAACCAGTTTATCTATTTTAGCCTAGTTGGCTTACAAGTTTATATATTTAGTAAACAACATTATGGTTTGACTATTCATGTCAATGTCTATTCTTATGTGTTATCTCTGCCTTTCTTTCTCCTACACTTTCATGTGTTGTTTATTTTACTGTGCATTATGTTCTACTTCAATAGAAATTTTAAGTTATTATACATGATACTTTATAACTAAAAATGTAAAAGAAAAGAAGGTGGTCAGTTCATCATTGGTTAATGTTTGCTGTGTGAACCTGTATAAATTGACTGACGGAATTATTGATCAATATGTTTTATATGTTGTTGTAAACCTAATAAAGAAAATTAAAAAAAAAAAAAAATTAATTCACTATGCTACTGTTTATAATGTTCCAAGTTCAAAAAATGTTTTTTCAAGTTCCATAGTTACACAGATAATAAAGTTCAACTTTCAAAAAATATACTTTCAAGTTTCTTACTTAGATATATTACAAAGTTCATGTTAAAATTGGGTACGTTTCAACAAGGGTTTTTACTGTTTGCCTTCCTCTGGATTCAATGTATATTGAAGTTAACAATTCTTCAGATACAAATTGCATGTTAAAAAACCATTACCTCAAGTTTACAATACTGATTAATTTTTAAGTTTAACTGTTCTTACATTCAAATGTTAATACTTTTAATACAAAATGCTTTAAGACTTATTGTTCACCAAGAGAACATTTTACAAAACTAAACATGTTTAATATCACAATACTTACAAGTGTCAAATATGTATATTAACAACTAAACAACTTTACAAACATACACATCTCATTGCCGTCATTTTTTGACGGGCAAGTCGCTAGTATATATATAATCTTGAAATTGGAGCATTTCATCAGTTTCATTTAGCCATGTGAAACTGTTCTTTATAAACAGTTGTGCTTAGAATGAACAATGTTTGGGAAAAATAAGTGTTTTGAGGACAATGATGAGAAAAAAAAGTATTTTATTTCCTGAACCCAAATATCAGATATTCATCTAAAAATACACTCAGGTAGCTTAACTTCCCTGGCGGTCTGGCCGTGTCAGTGCAGGGGAGGGAGATGTAGTGCCGAAGGTGCTCATTGCAGGGCTCGCGCTGAGCGCAGCAAGCCTTTACCTCGAGGTCAGTAGGACTTAGGCTGCAATGAGCGCCGAAGGCCAGTAGGGCTTTTAGGGTCACAGCACTTTGCTGCAATGAGCGTCAAATGCGCTCATTGCAGCTCTCACAATAGTGCCTTTTCAGGGTCCCTCTAAGGGTCCTCTGTCCCGTCAGAGATATAATTTGCCCAATTACGCTCCACCGATGGAGGATGGAAAGAGATTGAAGATGCCCATAGCTGAAGCCAGTAACACTTAACCTAAGCCAGTAACACGGAAGACCACAGAAAAATAATGTACAAAATAAATTAAAAACCTCACACACAAGCTAATTTGAGCCCTAATTGCCGTTTTTCAGAGATAGAAAATCGGTTAGGCGAGAAAAAAAAATGGCAGCCAAAAAATAAAATGTAAATTTTCTCAAACAGGATCAAAACGAGGCCGCAGCCAGTAACACTCAGCCAAAGCCAGTAACACCGAACCCAAGCCAGTAACCCTTAGCCGAAGCCAGTAGCGCTCAGCATGTCGGGGCGGGTTGCACAACGTCTACAATAAGCTCTTATTGAAGGGCTTCTGATGAGTGCTGAAGGCGCTCATCGCGAGGCCCCTAAACTACACCGGGGAAGAGGCTCTCTATGAGCGCAGAAGGTGGTCACTGCAAAACACCAAAGTAGACGGGGAGAGGCTCTCGATGAGCGCCGAAGGTGCTCAGAGGGGGCAGAGCCTTGCATTGTGTGGCAAACAGCATAGCCAGCCTTAAAATTTTCTTGCCATCATTTTTGTCGGGCAAGTCGCTAGTAATATTATAATTAGACTGAAGAATATGTATAACTTTAAAATGGTATAGTATCTTAGTGAATAGATATTTGTGAACATACCAAAAATTACCAAACCATCTAACACTAATGTAGTTTCTGAAGCGTATGTAACACTCCAGAAACAATTTGTATGGAATTTCTGTACACAGTGCAGTGCAGAGGGGAGAAAGGGAGGGGGAAAGGGAGAAAGAGACAGAGGGGGAAAGGGGGGAAAGGACACATGGGAGGGAAGAAGGGGGAAAGAGACACAGGGGAAAATGGGAAAGAGACAGAGGGGGAAAGGGGGAAAGAGACATAGGAGAGGGAGGAGAGGGGAAGAGACACAGGGGGAAAGGGACACATGGGAGGGATGAGGGGTGGAAGAGACACAGGGAAGGGAGAGGGGGGAAAGAGACACAGGGGAGGGAGAGGGGGGAAAGAGACATGGAGGAGGGGGAAGAGATGCAGGTGTGGGAAAGGGGGGAGAGACCCAGGGGAGGGAGATGTGGAAGAGACAACACAGGAGAGGGAGATGAGGAAGAGACAAAGAGGAGGGAGAGGGGGAAGAGACACAGGGGAGGGAGTAGGGGGAAAAGACACAGGGGAGGTAGAGGGCAGGAAAAAGACACAGGGAAGGGACACATCTAATATTATACTGTAATTTATGACGGGCAAATGACTAGTAATATCATTATTGTCATATCTTATCTATTAGGCATATTGAGCATGTCTTGTATATGTTTATGTATAATAATAATAATAATAATAATAACAATAATAATAATAATAATAATAATGTGTTAAAAACCAATTCTTTATAATTTAAATATACCTTGATATAATTGATGTCATAATTATTATACAATATTAATTATTGTATTGAAAGATACTGTTCTGATATCATTTTATTCATTATAATAAATATCTTTTCACATAATACAGTTCTGTTTATTTCATGAGGTTAAATCTTATATACAGTATATGGTGTAATAAGAATTCAGATTCAAAATTGGCAAATATATAAAATATGACATTTTTTAATTAATATTTATAAATGTTATTGATATTATTAATACCACTAAATGAATTGCCAAAAACCACAAGGTTTATACTGAAAACAAAGCTTGTGGCTTAAACATATTTACTTGTTGTTTTTTAGTCGTTTAATAATGCTGACTCTCCATGACCTTATGGACCTCAGCAAGCCAGGCACATCTGTCAGCCACTGCCCTCTGAGATTCCTCAAGCTTTTATGCTCATTGCTTCAATTAGAGTGGATGCCAGCTCCTTCTCCAGTGTGATTTATCCAACCTCTCTGCTATGACCTGCCCATCTTGGGTGACCCTATAGCTCACATCTTCATTGAGGTACACAAGCCCCCTCAACATGACAAGGTAGTGATTCAGAATAATTACTAACTATTGGCAATAATCTACCCATTGGAAAGAGATATCTTTCCATGTTTAGTTGGTGAGTCAGAAAAATTGATTAACAGGCAAATAACTTCAATGTTAGTTTACTGTAAAAAAACTATTTTCCAACTAACATTCAGTTGTTCTTGTCATTGAATATAGGTTCAAATTATACCATATTTGGAACTTCCACTCTTCCCCCTTATATGCAGGCTGCAAACACATTCATTATGATTTTATATTGGGTAAATATCTAATTAAGCACAACTGTAAATATATATTTACTAGCTACTTGCTGTTTGCCAGCCAATGTGAACACCTTCGGCGCTCATCACGAGCCCCACGCTGACGGCCTTTGCTGCTCATTGCAAGTCTCTTCCCCTGTCTACTTCCTCCCTTGTGTCTCATTTCCCCCCTCCTCCTTCTCCCTTGTGTCTCCTTTTCCCCTTCCTCTCCCTCCCTGTGTCTCTTCCCCCCTCCCCTGTGTCTCTTTCCCCCTCCCCTGTGTCTCTTTTTCCCCTTCTTCCTCCCCTGTATCTCTTCTCCCTTCCCCTTGCTGTTTTCCCCTCCCCCTCCCCTGTGTCGCTTTCCCGCACTCCCTCCCTGTGTCTCTTCCCCCCTCCCCTGTGTCTCTTTCCCCCTCCCCTGTGTCTCTTTTTCCCCTTCTTCCTCCCCTGTATCTCTTCTCCCTTCCCCTTGCTGTCTTCCCCTCCCCCTCCCCTGTGTCTCTTTCCCCCACTCCCTCCCCTGTGTCTCTTTTCACCCCTCTCTTCCCATGTCCTCCAATGTGTATCTTTCCCCCCTCTCTCTTACCCTGTGACTATCCCCCCTCTCTATCGCCTGTATCTCCTTCCCCCCTTATCCTCCTTCCCATCCTCCTCCCTCCTTCCCCTCATCCTCCTCATCCCTCCTTATCCTACTCCTTCCCCCCGTATTCTCATCGCGAAACCCACTATGTCTCCTTCACCCTAATCCTCCTCTTTCCCCCCTTACCATCCTCCTCCTCCCTTTCCCCCTCTCCAATTACCTCCCTATCCCCTGCAATGAGCTCCTGGTGTTCTCTCTCCCCTGCAGCGACGGCTTCTGGCTGTTCAAACCAGCATATGCTAATGACTTGACGTCATATGCGCGTCACGTCATTAGCATATGCCCGTTCCGACACAACCAGAAGCCGGCGCTGCAGGGGAGAGAGAACAGCAGGAGCTCATTGCAAGGGATAGGGTGGTAATTGGAGAGGGGAAAGGGAGGAGGAGGATGATAAGGGGGGGAAAGAGGAGGATTAGGGTGAAGGGCACACAGTGTACTGGGGGTGTTGCAAGCAGGATCTGGGGGTGTTGCGATCCCTGAATTCTGCGCGTTTGCTTAAGTGCTCATTTCAGCCTAAGTCCTGCGTGCTTCAATGCCTCAACTAATCGCCTTGCTTCGGTTAGCAGGGCAATGATCGCCTTTGGCGCTCATTGCCTAAGTGCTGCGAGCTCGGAAAGGTTTCAATGCCTCAACAGCTCGCCTCACTTTGCAAGGCTTGCCGTTGCGGCCCTCTGAGTCGGAAACAGCTAGCTTCGCAAGGATCGTAAGCGTGATGACAAATCGCAGTTTGACAATTATAATATGTGACTGTTGTTTGTCACACAATGTGAGGCTTTTGGTTCGCTGAGCACCTAGCACTGGCGTCATGTATTTTCTAAGTCCAGTGTTTTTGGCATCGTGAATTTTCTAAGTCCGGTGTGCCTGGCGTTGTTCGTTTAAGTGTTACTGTGTTTGCCATCGTGCATTTTCTAAGTTCTGCATACCTGACTTTGCTCAGCCTTGTTTTCATCCAGTTTCAGATTTTTTTGCAATTTTTATCTGCCATTTTTTTCTCGCTTAGCTGATTTTCGAGTGATGAAACACGGTAAATTTGGCTCAAATTCCCTTGCAACCTCACTCACAGGCGTCCTGGCTCTCCCCCTGTGCTTTGTGAGAGTGTGTTATAAATAATATTATTTTTCGTGTTTTTCGTCTTTTTCGAGTTCCGCGGTTCGGCCATTAACTTCGTATTTGCCAAAAACACTGGACTTAGAAAATACATGACGCCAAAGACAGTACAACGCCAGACACGCAGGACTTTGAAAATAAAACCAACGCCAGTCAGCGCGTGCCAATTAAATATTCAACACATAGAGGAGAAACACACAGGGAAGGGACAGGAGAAAGATGCTGGAAAGAGACACATGCCATTCCAAAGCACAAAAGTTGCAGGTTAATGAACCTTGCAATGAGCGGCCCTTACAGTAGGCGGAAGGAAAAGTTCGCAATGAGCGCTGAAGGCGTTCATCGCTGGGCTCGCGATGAGCACCAAAGGTGCTCAGCAAACCAAAAGCCTCACATTGTGTGACAAACAACAGTCACATATTATAATTGTCAAACTGTGATTTGTCATCACGCTTATGATCCTTGCGTAGCGAGCCGTTTCCGACTCAGAGGGCCGCAACGGCAAGCCTTGCAAAGTGAGGCGAGCTGTTGAGGCATTGAAACCTTTCCGAGCTTGCAGGATTTAGGCAATGAGCGCCAAAGGCGATCATTGCCCTGCTCACCTCGCAAAGCAAGGCGATTAGTTGAGGCATTGAAGCACGCGGGACTTAGGCTGAAATAAGCACTTAAGCAGACGCGCAGAATTCAGGGATCGCAACACCCCCAGTACCTGCTTGCAACACCCCCAGTACACTGTGTGCCCTTCACCCTAATTCTCCTCTTTCCCCCCTTATCATCCTCCTCCTCTCCAATTACCGCCCTATCCCTTGCGATGAGCTCCTGCTGTTCTCTCTCCCCTGCAGCGCCGGCTTCTGGTTGTGTCGGAACGGGCATATGCTAATGACGTGACGCGCATATGACGTCAAGTCATTAGCATATGCTGGTTTGGACAGCCAGAAGCCGTCGCTGCAGGGGAGAGAAAACACCAGGAGCTCATTGCAGGGGATAGGGAGGTAATTGGAGAGGGGGAAAGGGAGGAGGAGGATGGTAAGGGAGGAAAGAGACACAGGGGAGGGGGGAAGAGACACAGGGAGGGAGAGGGGGAAGAGACACAGGGAGGGGAGAACAGACACAGGGGAGGGAGAGGGGGAGACACAGAGGGTAAGAGGGAAAAGAGAGACAAGGGAGGGAGAGGGTGGAAAGAGGTACAGGGGAGGGGGAAGAGACACAGGGGATAGGGAGGAAATTGGAGAGGGGGAAAGGGAAGAGGAGAATGATAAAAACACAGGAGGAAGGAGACACAAGGGAGAGGAGGGAGAAAAGGATACACCATGGAGGGAGAGGAAGGGGGAAAGGAGACACAAGGGAGAGAGAGGAGGGGGGAAATGAGACACAAGGGAGGAAGTAGACAGGGGAAGAGACTTGCAATGAGCAGCAAAGGCTGTCAGCGTGGGGCTCGTGATGAGCGCCGAAGGTGTTCACATTTTCTGGCAAACAGCAAGTAGCTAGTAAATATATATTTACAGTTGTGCTTAATTAGATATTTACCCAATATAAACTCATAATGAATGTGTTTGCAGCCTGCATATAAGGGGGAAGAGTGGAAGTTCCAAATATGGTATAATTTGAACCTATATTCAATGACAAGAACAACTGAATGTTAGTTGGAAAAATAGTTTTTTTACAGTAAACTAACATTGAAGTTATTTGCCTGTTAATCAATTTTTCTGACTCACCAACTAAACATGGAAACATATCTCTTTCCAATGGGTAGATTATTGCCAATAGTTAGTAATTATTCTGAATCACTACCTTGTCATGTTGAGGGGGCTTGTTTACCTCAATGAAGATGTGAGCTATACTATGTAGGGTCACCCAAGATGGGCAGGTCATAGCAGAGAGTTTGGATAAATCACAGTCCACTGGAGACGGAGCGGGCATCCACTCTAATTGAAGCAATGAGCATAAAAGCTTGACGAATCTCAGAGGGCAGTGGCTGACAGATGTGCCTGGCTTGCTGAGGTCCTTGCTGAGGTAAGTAACTTAATGTAATAACATTGAAACTGGAATTTTCAGAAAATGCATCAAAAATGTTTTGTGGGGCCAATCCTGCCAAAAGGCCACTTCCAACACATTCCAATTTTTTTTGTAAGTGGTTCCCTTAAAAATAGCCCATCAGACTTTGTTTGTCTATGGTATATAACCACTGTTTATTGTTTTTTTTTTTGTTTTGTTTTTTATTCACTTTTTTTTTATTCCTGTAGTTCTTGAAAATGACACATAGAGTTTCTTATGTGAAATAGTGGTCCTCTAAAAAGAGACTGCCAGACATAAAATGTCAACCGCGGATTATAACCACTGTTCTCTGTTTTTTGCCATTGTATAGAGTTTCTTATTGAAATAGTGGTCCTCTAAAAAGAGTCCAAATGACATCAACATTCGTCCTCAAAATAAAACCACTGTTCTCTATGTTTACAGAACCTCATAGTAGACAATGTTTTTTTTTTTAAATTCGGCCATCATCTAATAAATCACCCTGACTTTGGTTTTCTTCAATATGAACTTTAATTTCCTCTGGATTGTTGCATCTGGAAAAAGCAACATACAGTTGTCCATGGGCAAAGACAGGTTCCTGTAAAAAAATACACACAGACTTAAAAGTTTGTCCTTGTGAATTATTAATGGTCATGGCCAATGCCATGATAATATGAAATTGTCTACTTTGAAGGACAAAAGTTAAACCACTCTCACTTGGACCCAAATAAATTCTTGGTATAAAAACTCGTTCACCTTTATGGGTATCAGTCATAATTTCTGCATGTATAAAATGATTTTTTAAACCCTGCACAATTAATCTGGTCCCATTACAAAGTTCTTTCTTGGGATGCATATTTCTCAGTAGCATGACAATTGCCCCTTTCTTAAGTTGCAAAACATGTGGTGGCATTCCAGAGGGAGTTAAAGAATTCATAAATTCTATAGCAAAGATACACTGTCTTTGTCATCAGCCAGAACCGAATCTGCACTATAATAATATTTTGTGGGTGTGTTGATGAATTTTAAAATGTTGTTATTTAGAATCAAGTCATCTATATTTTTTGTTAATATCATTTTGTTTGCAATGTCTGAGTAATCGTCGTTATTGATCATATTGAGAAAGGTTACCGATATTAGAGATTCTCTGCAAATCGTTTGTGATGGAATTTCCATGGTATCATCAGTAGATTAGTTATTTTTGAATATTTTCGTTCTCCAATTTGAATTAATTTTGGCCTTTAGATCTCATATTTAGTTCTAATTTAAGGTGTGTAATTATTTTCCACAGTTTACTTGTCTTTATACATGTTTCAACTATGTCAGTCCTATTTCCATGTGGTACAACAGGTAATGTTTGCCTAAAATCTCCTCCTAACAACATCACCTGTCCACCAAATGGCAAATCATTATCCATAACTTCTTTTAATAATTGATCAATACATTGCATGACATGACATCATTGTTGTCTCATACATTTTTTGGCTTGTAATGATTTCATTCGAACATCCGACACTGATGTTTCTAAAATGGTAACTGGCAATTTAAATCCTCTATGCACAGTTCTGCCACCTTCTAACAAAAGTGCTGCAATTCCAGTTGTTGCAAATGGGATTGCGATTTGACCCTGTGCTCGAATGTAACTCTTCAAACAATTATACAGAAACATTTTTCCAGATCCACCAGTGCCATCTAGATAGAAATAATGGTCTTTGACCATGTCATCATCTGTTGCATTTGTGATGGTGTTAAATGCTTGCAATTGTAATGTATTTAAAGTTACAAGTTTTTCTTGTGTTTTTTGGTTTTGAAAGTCAGTGTCATAGTCGTCAAAGTTTATTTCATCTATAAGTCCTGGATCAGGCAAATTAAAACTTGCACAATTTAATCCATGAGCAAAAAATATTTCTTGAATTTCCATTAATGCTCTTAATAGCGCAATGGACTAATTGTAACGTTTCAAAAGTCTTCACACATATTTAATTTTAATGTTTCCCACAATGCTAATGCATAAGGTACATTGCAAAATATGCAAATGAATGCAAATTGTTCTTTCATTTGCTTTGGTATTTGACATAGTGCTGCTTCTTCCAGACACCTCTCCCATTCCGTATCATCTGCTATGAAGTTTTGACGTCTTGCAGCTAATTGGAAATTATCATAAACTATGTAATTCATAGTGAACATGTAAAAGAAGTAAACTTAAACTTAAACGTTCAATGTGTCTTGGACTGACGGTATAAATTCTTGGGCTAATTTCATGAGTATGTTTTTTTCGTTGTCGCCATTGGCCATTTACGAATACATAGTGATATGGAATCTCAATGTATAAAAATTGTCTGGCCTCAGTGTCCTCACAATTTAATTGAAACCAAGCAGTAAGTGTTGTTGCTCTATGTTCATTTTGTGCTAGAGCATTTCTTTCATTCTCTGCAGTAAAGCAAACAAATTGACTTTGTGGCAAATGTATAGCTAACCGATACACAGCAAGTGATAATGCATCTCAAATTTGAGAAGACGCCACATTTAAATGACATGAAAGTTCATCATGTAAAATTGGATTGTCTTCATTTTGTGCATCTTGCACAACAACAGTTGCTGCATCATATCCTTTGTATATATATTTATACACATATTTGATGAATTTGATAGAAGTGCAAGCTTCCACATTTATGTGTGCATTGTACTTCATCAGCAAATACATATCTATTATCGACCTTCTGGCCACGAATAATAGCAATTTTCCCTTCTCTTCTTTTATACAAAGGGCATCCATCACAATTAGCTTAAGTTTTGCATTTGCAATTGTTTTGGGAACTCTTTTGTGCATTTTTTATTTTCCATACATGAATTTGGATTGATATCTCCACATGGACCATGAATCATTCTACGGGTTACAATGCCATAAAGTTTTGAATATTTTTCTGGATGTGGCAAGTCAGCAGTAATTACTGAATCCACTCTGTCTGCCATATTCAATTTATCTTTTTTCTTGCAGGATTAAAAGTATGTGTGCATGTGGCAGGCCTATTTTTTTAAATTCAATGGTATAAACAACAGCCACACATTTCCCAAATAACTATCCTTTAGTTATACTGTATCATGTATTAATGAATTGAGTTTTATTTTGAATACTCTAGCCACTAAATCTGGTCGGTCAGAAGTAGTTTGGCCAAGGTGCATATTTTCCTTGCTCTCTGGCCATTGTGGATTAATGTGAATGTAATGAATGAATCTGTTTTTCCAAATTTAGTTACAATAGCCATGGGATCATTGTATCTTTCCCGCATATTGCGAGGAGATCCTTGGAAAGAGGTTGGCAAAATGATTGCTCTTCCAGCTGGAATGTTTCTGTTTGCAGCCAATTCAGAGACATAATCCATCAATTCACAGTATTGTTTTACTCAAAGCTTTTTTTTTTTTAATTTGAATAAAGTTTAGATTATTTGCTTTGACTTGTAGATAGGAATCAATAATCCATTGTTGTGTGAGTTTTCCCCCACATAAAATAGGATTAAAATGATCACGCATAGCAGTTTGTGCCACTTTATATTCTAGCATAGAAATATTGTTTCTAACACGAACTTTACTATTGGGATAACTTTGCAATTGTAATTTTGGTTGCCATCCTTGTTGTTCTTTTTCAACCTCTACTAACTTTTTGTATGCTTGACTATATGGGTTGTTGGCCATAATTTTATTCAGCTGTTCAAAGACTATGGGTAAACATTGTTTATTTTCAGGAAGCATCATCCGTTGTTCAACAGCTTCCATTGTATATAGGACATAGAACTGTGCAACTTTCCTTTGCTCTCCTTCTCGTGGGTGTAAATGTGAAGTTCGGCGGTGAATTTGTCTTTGTACTTTAAAACAGTAAGGACATTTAAAACAGTCCTAGGACATTTTCAGCTAACGTTGCACCCATTGAAGCAAATTAAATTGCACTGTTATAAGACCTAATGTTGTTTTTTTTTAATTGGTATAATTTGGAAATGTTGGATCACTCATTATACTTTTTAAATATTCTGGAAATGTGTCTTTCTGGAAGATTTACCTTTCCTTTCTGACAGCAACTAATAAACTCTCCATCAGTTGGTCTTTCCTTCAGAAAAGATAGGCCCCACAAAACTGACAAACCACATTCATTAATCCACAATAATGAGTGTCTACTGTTAGTGATGTAAATAAAGAACTATCGTGAGCTTCCTGAACATAGCTATCACTACCATTGTGTATATCAACATTGGTGTCATTTGTATGAACATTGGTCTCATAAGGCAATATTTCACAGACATGCTTTTGTTTACTTTTTCTTTTCTTTAAAGCTCCATTAGACTCAAACTTTATTTTTTTACTCATTTTTCTTTTTTTTAGAAGCCTCTGCCAGTCTTCTTCTCTTAATCATTGCAAAATCTCAGGGGACTGCGCATCTCTCCATCTTTGCTTACCTTGTCATTCTTCTTTGGCATTCATGCTTGTCTTCTGCGTTATCCACCATTGTAATCGGTAATTGTAAATACAGATGTAAGACCTAATGTTTTTTTTATTGTACATATTGTTTTTAGCTGTCATCAATGCAAAATCTAAAGAGCAGTAATGAAGCAGTAAAATTACTTGAAATACATTAGTAATTTTTTCATTAAATTAATTAATTAATTAATCAATCAATGTGTTATTTTTAATTGGCATACATGAAAACCTTAAAGAGCTAAGCATCTATATAGTGATAAATAAGTTAAGGGGATTTTTTTTTTTTTATAATGAATTATCAAGTAATTAAGAAATGAATATAAGTTAATTAATTAATCAATAACTGTCATCAATGCAAACCATAAAGAGGTAATCATGTTTTACTAAAGAAGGGCAAACACAAAGAGCTATGAGAAAACTATAGATTGGCCTGGAAAGGATTTATAATGTTTTGATTAAATTAATTAATAAATCAATCAAGTTATGAGGTTTAATTGGCATTCATTAAAACGTAAATGCCTAAGCATATATGTATTCCTAAATATTTTTTTGTAATTATTAATTATTATTTAATTCATAAATTAATATTTGTTAATTAATTAACCAATAACTGTCATCAATGCAAAACAAAAAAGACTTAATCGTATTTTCCTAAAGAAGTGCATCATTAAATCATATACCTGTAAAGTTGATCTTATTGCAGATCAAATCCTGCAGAGCTCACTCTCTGTCTTCAGGCAGCTGTAGAGATGAGGAAACTGTAAAATTACATGAAACACATTTTTAATGTTTGGACTCAATTAATTAATGAACCATTTAAATGATCATGTTTAATTGGCATACATGCAAAATGTAAATGCCTAATAATCGATATATTCATAAATAAATTCTGTATAAAATATTAAATGTAGGAGGTGTCAGAGCCTAATAAACTGATATAAATATTTAACTGCTTAGAGGGTCCTATCCATGTCATCCAATGAGCAGTAATACAGATACTGATATTATTAGTTAATGAAAGTAGCACAGTCCTCCACCAATGGAGGTGTCAGATGCTAATAAACTGATTTAAATATTTAACTGCTTTGAGGGTCCTATCCCTATCAGTCAGTGAGCAGTAATGCAATTAATAGTTTATAAATTAATATACGTTAATGAGCAGTAATCCAGATATATAAGTGCAGTGTAAAATTACTAATTAATAATTAATTAAAACATTAATATACGTTAATGAATTAATCAATAACTGTCATCAATCCAAAACAAAAATACTTAATCCCTTTTTCCTAAAGAAGAGCATCATTAAATCCTATACCTGAAAAGTTGATCTTATTGCAGATCAAATGCGGCAGAGCTCACTTTCTTTGTTCAGTCAGCTGCACAGATGAAGAAACTGTAAAATGACATGAAAAGCATTTGTAATGTGTGGAGTCAATTAATTCATGAATCATCAATTAATACATGAATCATTTAAAGTATCATGTTTAATTAGCATACATGCAAAACGTAAAGGCCTAAGCATGGATATATTCATACATAAATGCAGTATAAAATATTAAATGTAGCAGGTGTCAGAATATAATAAAGTGATTTAAATATTTAACTGCTTCGAGGGTCCTATCGCTGTCAGGCAATGAGCAGTGCAGTATAAAATCTATATTTTTTTAGTGCAGTGTAAAATATACAATATTTTCTTTTAAAAATTGTTACTAATTAATAATTAATACATCTATGTGCATTAATAATTAATTAATCAATGAATAAATCTATTAGAAAAAAATAAGCATTAATGTATTTGTACAGTAAAGGCAGTGTAAAATATACAATATTTTGTTTTGATAATGATTACTAATTAATAATTAATAAATTAATGTACATTAATAATTAATTAATCAATTAATAAATCTATTAGAAAGAGCTAAGCATTATTGTATTCATACAGTAAAGGCAGTGTAAAATATACCATATTTTTTTTTTTAATAATGATTACTAATTTATAATTAATACATTAATGTACATAAATAATTCATTAATCAATTAATAAATCTGTTAGAAAGAGCTAAGCATTAATGTATTCATACAGTAAATGCAGTGTAAAATACAAGGTTGTGCATATTTTTTTTTAAATAATAATTTATTTATTTTATTGATAAATACCTATTTGTAATTAATAGGCATCAATCAATATCCTAAAGAGCTAACAATCTCTTTGGATTTTCCTGCAGCAGAAAATGTCCACTCAGACTGTTCATCATCTGGGGTGAAAGTGTCAGCAATGTGCCAAGTGTGTAGTATATATAGGCTGCGTGCGCGAGACAAAACCGTTGGTTTAGGCGGAAAAGCCGCCATTTCAGATTCGTAATGTTTTTATTTGCAAGTTAGTGTTGTAAAATGGCAACCATAGTCTTTGCCTTTCGCGGCTCGCAAGCATTTTCCTTGCTTCCTAACAGTGTATTCTTGTACGTCCCTGGCAAACTTGTACCTGCCTGGCGGTGTTTTGCGCGATTCGGGGTCGTGTAGCCTCGCTTTCATTTTTTTCGGCCGCCATATTTTTTCTCTCTTAGTCGATTTTCGAGTGCCGAAACTCAGCAAATTCTGCTTAACCTCAACTCCCAGATGGTTGTCCCCTTGTGCTGTGTGTGAGTTTTTTTTTTTTGTGTGTGTGTTTTTCGTGTTTTTCGATTTGCGTGGTTCGGCCATTAACTTCATATTTTTCCGACCTCAGATTTTGTTTGAGAAGGGATTCCGACCATGCAATTTGTTTTTTCTAAGTCTTGCGTTCCTCAATTGCTTCCTGCCTAAGGCAATGACGTTTGCTAACTGCTTGGAGGCTAAGTCCCGTGAGCTTCAATTCCTCAACTGCTCGCTTCGTGAGGCTTGCAGGATCGCCTTGGGCACTCATTTCTGCCTAAGTCCCGCGTTTTTCAATGCCTCGACTACTCGCCTCGCTATACAAGGCTCACAAACAGTGAGCGTCTTCAGCACTCATCGCCTAAGAGCTCTGAGCTTCAATGCCTCAACTGCTCGCCTCGGTACGCGAGGCTCACAGGCGATGAGTGCCTTTGGTGCCTTTGGTGCTCATCGCCTAAGTCCTCCAAGCTCGCAAAGGCTTCTATGCGTTAATGGCTCTCCTCGCTTCATGAGGCTCGCAAGTGTGACGACGAATCACAGTTTGACAACTATTATATGTGATAGAAACATTATCTCAGGACACAGTTTGCAAAAATATACATTGCTTTTCCTTACTGGTTTCTACACTTCATCAAACATGAAACAGTCTGGTAAATATTCATTTAATTGGTATTTAAAGCGGTCTCTAATGTATCAAATATTCTTGAGAGATATAATAAAGGCTTATGATTGGAGAAATTTTAAAAGATATAATTACAGTCTTAAGATAACATATCTGAGAACAAAGAATGGTGTCAAAAGTATAACATGTAGCCAACTATAGATAATACATTTGTGTTCTAAATAATTGTTTTATAATATATATTAATATTAGATATCAATATATAATATATATTAATATTAGAAGATATAATAAAATAAATAGGGCAGTAGACTAAGATCTCCATGCTAATCTCCTGTATCACAGTTTACACCATGTTCAAGAGCAAAGTAAATCTCCCTAGCTATGTGAATCACTCATCATAAACATTGCGAGAGAGCAGTTCAATATGCACGTGTAATTAAAACATATGGTATTTTATTATTATGTCCATTTAATGCTACTGCATCAGTAATCAAGAGAAAACATATGACATTTACAGAGAGAGCTGAGAGAGCTGAGAGAGAGAGAGAGAGAGAGAGACCCAGAGAGGTGGACACCCAGGCTGGGACAGAGCAAGCAAGGCAGCTCAGAGAGAGAGAGCTTAGAAAGAGACCCAGAGAGGTGGACACCCAGGCTCAGCTCAGAGAGAAAGCTGAGAGACAGAAAGACCCAGAGAGGTGGACACCCCAGCTCAGCTCAGAGACAAAGCAGTGAGAGAGAGACCCAGAGTGGAGGATATCCAGGCTGGAACAGAGCTTTTGCAAATACAGTGGAAAGACATTGGGAATCCTGGACTTTAGGGAGCTAGTTGTTGTTGTTTAGTTGTTCAGTCGCACCCGACACTATGGACTTTATGGACTCTATGGACACGGCACGACATACCTTGCTGGCATGTGAAATGAGTGCAATTGTTCAATAATTGGAGCACTCTTTGGCGCTACCTTTTTGGGATGTAAACTGACCTTTTCCAGTCTATTGGCCATTGTTGAGTTTTCCAAATGTGTTGGCATAAGGCAAGCAACACTTTCACAGCATCTTCCTGTAGAGTTTTGAATAGTTCCATTGGGATTCCATCACCTCCTGCAGCCTTATTATCAGCAAGACATCCTAGGGCCCATCTTTTTACTTCACTCTCCAAGATGTTTGGCTCCAACTCATTGGACAAATTACTGAGGTCATCACTGCTGTTCGGATCCTTCCTGTATAGATCTTCAGTGTATTCCTGACACCTTTTCTTTATTTAATCTTCTTCTGTTAAGTCCCTACTATTTTTTGTCTTTTATCACACCTACTTTTGCATGAAAGGTGCCTTTTATGTTCCCAATTTTCTTGAAGAGATCTCTTGATTTACCCATTCAGTTATCTTCTTCGATCTTTTTACATCACTCATTGTAGAATGTCTTCTTGTCTCTTCTTGCTATCCTCTGAAAATCTGTGGACAAATCTTTTCTTATCTCCACTACCTTTCACTTTCCTTCTTTCCTGGGCTATTTCCAAAGCCTCATCAGATAGCCAGTTTGACTTCTTGCCTTTCTTTCTTTTAGGGATATTCTTTGTTGCTGTTTCCTAGATTATGTTGCAAACTTCGGTCCAAAGTTCATCAGGCATTCTATCTTCGACGTCTAGTTCCTTAAATGTATTCTTTACTTCTACTGCATATTTACAAGGGATATTATTTTTTTTGTATCTGCTTGGTCTGATGGTTTTCCCTCTTTTCTTCAGATTAATTTTTAACTTTGCAATAAGAAGCTCATAGTCTGAGCCGCAGTCAGCTCCAGGTCTTGTTTTTGCTATCTGTATAGAGCTCCTCCATCTTTGGCTGCAAAGTATATGGTCAATCTGATTTCTCTATTGTCCATCTAGTGATATCCATGTGTAGAGATGTCTCAAAGGCTGTTGGAAGAGGGTGTTTGCTAAGAACAGAGAATTATCTTGACAGAATTCTACTAATTTCTGAGCCGCTTAATTTTGTATTCCAAGGAAACAGTTATGCCAGGTGTCATTTGGTTCCCTACTTTAGCATTCCAATCTCCTATGATGATAGTAACATATTTTCTTGGTGTTATATCTATGACATGTTGAATGTCTTTGTAGAACTAGAGAACTTCAGCCTCTTCAGCATCCGTGGTTGGAGCATAGACTTGGATCACTGTGATATTAAATGGTTTGCCTTGAATTCAAATTGAAATCATTCTGTCAATTATTGGGTTGTAACCGAGCACTGCTTTGGCCATTCTTTGATTGAGTAGGATTGCTACTCCATTTTTTTTGTGGGATTCTTGACCACAATAGAAGATCTGGTGGTTGTCTGATGTGAAATGTCCCATTCCAGTCCATTTAAGTTTACCAATTCCCAGGATATCAATTGTCACTTCATTCTTGACTACATCTAGTTTGCCTTGGTTCATAGTTCTAACATTCCAGGTTCCTATTCTGAATTGATCTTTGCAGCCTCAGACTTTCCTTTTCTCCTCCCCAGCTGGGTGTCCTTTCTGCTTTGGCCCAACCACTTCATTAGATCTGGTGTTACTTGTACATGCCCTCTGCTCTTCATCAGTAATGCAGTAGGCACCTTCTGACCTGAGGGGCTCATCTTCCGGTGCCATATCATTGTGTCTCTGATTGTGCCTGTTCATAAAGTTTTCTTAGCAAAGATACTGGAGAGGTTGCCAGTTCCTTCTCCAGTGGACCGCGATTTGTCTGACCTTTCTGCCATGACCTGCCAATCTTGGCTGACCCTACATTGTATAGCTCATAGCTTCATCAAAGTTCACAAGTCCCTTCACCAAGACAAGGTAGAGATCCAGACGGGGAAAGGCTACTGTTAGGCTGAAAGAAAGCTGAATTAATTTGCTGTTTATTTTGTTTTGTCTGATGTGCCACTTTGTAACACTGACCTATGCTTTAGTAAAAGCCTTAAAACACATTTAAAACAGAATCTACCAATCCCCATGGGTGCCGGATAACTGTGAGTCTACTATATATATATATACTAGCGAATTGCCCGTCAAAAAATGACGGCAATGAAATTGTAAGGTAGCTAATGCTGTTTAGTGTGTAATAATGAAATATATAATACATTAATAAATTAATATACTTTACCTATTTTAAAGCATTGTGTGGAAGAGCTGTGAATGTGTTTTGATGTTGCTGCAGCATTAGTGGTGTGGATCTGCTGTGTAAGCGTGCTGAATGTGTGCAGTGTAACACTGTGCGTGCGCGAGCCCAAACCGTTGTCGTGTACTTCCGCATTGGCGTCAAATGGCGAGTAATGTGTGTTATACGTTTGTATCGGAATATCCGTAGGTGTTTTGTGGTGTTTTGCGAGTTTCTTGTGGTGTTTTGCGAGTTTAGAGTGCTGTAGCCTCGTTTTCGTTTTGTTCGGCGGCCATTTTTTCTCTCGCTTCGTTTTTTTTTTAGTCTCTAAACTGTTTTATTTGAAGTAAAATCGAGGTGTAAGTTGTATTTTTGAGGTGCTGGGTGCTCCCTCTTGGTGTAGGTAAGTTTTTTATGTATGTGGTGTGTGTATGTATTGTGTTTTACATTTTGTAATGTTCGCGAGTTGCGTCCGAGTGTTGCGAGTCCGTAATGTGTGTGAACGTGTGTCGTATGTTGTTTGCGAGTGTCGTAATGTGTGTGCCGTACTGTTTGGGTTGCGACGTGAAGTTTGCGAGGGTCGCAGTTGCTGGCAAGGAGCGCCTTCGGCGCTCCATGCCAGCAACTGCGGCCCTCGCTTTGCGAGGTCCTCAGGTGCTGGCATGGCGCTCCATGCCAGCAACTGAGACCCTCGGGCAGTGCCCTCGCTACGCGAGGGCCGCAGCTCGCTACGCGAGTCGCGGCCCTCGCTTTGCGAGGGCCGCGGGCTCGCTATGCGAGCCAGCAGCGTTAGCAACAACTCGTACGCTCACAACTATATATGTGATATATATATATATATACAACATGTATAGATTTGGGCTTATAATAACTCTAAGCAAATCAATTATATTTTAATAAATATTCATATATATTGCACAAGATATTCATTTACAAAAGATTGAACTATTGGTATTTGCATGGACTTATTTTTGCACATTTGTACTAAATTATACATAGTTTCTGAACTATAGGCATTAATTGTAAACTGGTTTATATTATGAATTTTCTTATATGAATTGATTCACATGAATGATAAATATCTATTTATTTATACATATTACTGCTGAATTAAGTCACCAGTTCTGCACATTGCTATATAGTTTGCATTATATGTTTTATTCTTTTACTGATCTACTGTATATATTCATACAGTTGCATGTAGCAACGCTTTACCTCTTCACATCAGCACTTTATGTTAAAAATTATTTTGCACTTTTTATTTAAAGGCACATTTAGCACTTTCTAAAAGGTGGTATTGTAGAGTAGTAGATTTACTCATAAAAGGCAGGGAAAAGGGCAAGTGAAGGGTCCTACTCCAAACTCCATCTATCTATATATATATATATAGTTGAATTATCAGAGTATTGCAGTATATGGTTTTTTCAATGAATAGAGACACCAATATTTATTATTTAATTGTGTCCGCTATAATTTTCTATGGGAGATTTTGATTTTGCTTAACTAGTATTAATTATGGGATCTAATCTTAAGGGGGAATCTAGTTCAATATGAAACTATATTAAACAAGAGTGTTTAGTTGAGTTTTTCCTCAGCTGTCCTACACAGGCAATTAATGTGAAAGAACCGTATGACTACAAAATATATACAACTGGATTATGGTGATAGAAAGATTAAAATAAATCTATTTTAACTTCACATTAATGATCATAATCACACTGAGGAGTCCCTAAAATACAAAACAGCTGTCTGTGAGTGAGTTTTATATATATACCTAGGCTTTGTTTCAAAATCTAGTTAAGGAAATAAGTAAGAGAGGCACAAACACGAAAAGATTTGCACTTGTAAATTAAGCAATTTCATCTGCAAAAAGGAAATGCCATCTTGTGTAATTTTGTATGTGCCAAGCTTAATTGAGTGCCTGTGTTGAGAACAATACTGTCAGGCAGACTGGCTGGACCGCCAAGCCAAGGTTAGAGTACATAGACACCATGGGACAAGAATAGACCGTCTTTCTATTATACGTATGTTCTGAACTATTATCTAATTTTGATTATATCATGGTATGCTTAGGATACTGATTGCTATGTTATATACTTAACCAGCCAACTATCTTTTCTTGCCGGTATAACTTACTGTATATCTCATTTATAAATCTACTATATATTTACCGGCTTTCTATGGTTAACTTGCAGCAATAACATGTATAGATTTGGGCTTATAATAACTCTAAGCAAATCAATTATATTTTAATAAATATTCATATATATTGCACAAGATATTCATTTACAAAAGATTGAACTATTGGTATTTGCATGGACTTATTTTTGCACATTTGTACTAAATTATACATAGTTTCTGAACTATAGGCATTAATTGTAAACTGGTTTATATTATGAATTTTCTTATATGAATTGATTCACATGAATGATAAATATCTATTTATTTATACATATGACTGCTGAATTAAGTCACCAGTTCTGCACATTGCTATACAGTATAGTTTGCATTATATGTTTTATTCTTTTACTGATCTACTGTATATATTCATACAGTTGCATGTAGCAACGCTTTACCTCTTCACATCAGCACTTTATGTTGAAAATTATTTTGCACTTTTTATTTAAAGGCACATTTAGCACTTTCTAAAAGGTGGTATTGTAGAGTAGTAGATTTACTCATAATAGGCAGGGAAAAGGGCAAGTGAAGGGTCCTACTCCAAATTCCATCACAACCGAGTATAGGGCCACTTCCTACCTTATTTGCTGATTACATACCATTTGTCATTTTTCTTTATACTCTACATGGTCCCATGGATATTAAGTCACTTTGACTGCTATATATAATCATCTATATACGACTGTATTTGTGTTTTTAAGTATTTTATTCTGTGTTGTTTTTGTTTTTACCTTTATTTCTCTATGTCTTAAATTATCATTATTAAAAGTTATTTTTTAATTAATTTGAGGGGCCTGTTACTAGATCTCCATATACTCTACTTCTCTGATGTGTTATATCCTCCTAGTTCTTTTTGCTATTCTTTCTTGTGTTTCTCTAAACTGTTTATACACTTACTAGTTGGGATTCTCCAGGGATATATAGAATAAAAAGCATATTTACTGTTATAATTTATCTTGATTATTTAAACTTATACTTTTCCCTGGGAGCACATCCTGGTGTACTACTTCCAAATTTGTCTTTAACTGTAAGAGCCTATAGGGGGAGAATTATATCTGCATATGATGTGATAAACCTGGGCATTACCTCCTGCTGCTAAAAGAATAAGATATCTTGTAACACGCCTCAATACTCCAGATCAAAGTTACATCCAGCTGACGATTCCTATTCTTCTGTAGGAAGAACAAACAATCACTGATTCTGAAAACAGTTTAAACTTACTGGGCAACTTGCCTGGAACATGATTGCAATATAACCAGTAGCGGCTCATCCATAGGGGCGTCCGGGCAAGCGCCCATCCAAATATTTTCGTGACCTGCGATAAAAAAAACACAATACTTTATTAGTAAAACAAAAATAACAATTAAATATAATGTGTACATCAGCATTCAAGTGTTTTAAAGTAAGGAATGAAGCAAACTATTCCCTGGGACACTGTCACTTTGAGATAACCCCTTGTGTGTATGCATTAACTGCTGTGTGCTACACTATCTATTGTAGCTTTCCCCTGCACCTGTGTGATCAGATTACACTGCACTACACTAACCTTTAGACTCTATGAATGAGTCATGACCGTTAATGGATTCCGCCCACCAACCAGGGAGAAGCAATGCATGGGCAGTGAAAATGTATCCATTTCAATGACTGACAGTCTTCCATCATTGACCAATCAATGATGGAAGGCTGTACAGTTGTCAGGAGAACCACCTAAGCCCACCCAGACCGTTAGCCCAGGGCGCCCACCAGCTAATAGAGCATCGAGTTTAATTTTGATTGCCAGCTCCCCATTTAATATAAACCTTACACCATAAGCGAGCCCTCTTTTTGTTTCCTGCTACCGCTGAGACTGAGACCTCCCTGGCTGAAACGACTCAGACTGACCCAACCTACTACAGTAAGTCCTAACTGCCCTGGCCAAACCCCTAGTGCCCCTAATAAAATTAGGGCTACCCTAGTAGTACCCCACTATGCCTGCCTGCCACACAATTACCCATGTGGCCTCCTGCCAAGCCCGGTGATGACCCCGTCACCCCGGTCACCCCCCCCCCCCCCCAGGCCCATCTGGCCACCTCAGTCGCCGAAGGACCATGTGGTCACCCACCCAGAATAAGCCTGACAGACCCGGTCACTCCTACCCCCCCAGACCCGGTCATCACTCCCCCTAAGGACAGGAGGCCCATGGGGCCACGTGCCAACCCTGATGTGACCCCACTAACCACCCTGACCTAAGTCTCACCCAGCTACTACCACCTGAGGTCACTTGGTCTTGGGGGCAGGTAGGTGGCTTGGTAGTACAAAGCCAAGACACCTACCTACAACCCTGACCCAGTGACTCCACCCCACCATGGCCCAACTAGCAACCCACCTACCAGCCTGACCTAATGACCCCCACCCTGACCTAACTACCAGCTTGGTAGTTGGGCCAGGGTGTGGTGTTTGGTCACTGTGTCAGGGTGATAGGTAGGTGGCTTGGTAGTACCAAGCCAAGCCACCGACCTACAACCCTGATCCAGTGACCACACACCACACCCTAGCCCAACTAGCAATCCACCTAACAGCCTGCCTGACCTAATGACCCCCACCCTGACCTAACTACCAACTTGGTAGTTGGGCCAGGGTGGGGTGTGGTCACTGGGTCAGGGTGATAGGTAGGTGGCTTGGTAGTACCAAGCCATGCCACCTACCTACAACCCTGACCCAGTGACCCACACCCCACCCTGGCCCAACTAGCAACCCACCTACATTACAGTAAAAAAAAAAACACAACAAAAAAACACAACGGCAATACAGGCCCCCCCCCCCCCCATATTTGTATTCCATTTTTAAAAGTAACAGGCAATGTATCTTTAACATTGCAGTTAAAATAAAAAGAATACATTGCCTGTCACTTTTAAAGATAAAAAAAAAATAAGGGAAGGGGAAAGAAAAAAAAACAATAATAAAGTAAACAACAGCACATACTTACCTGTCAAATTGACCCCTCCAGCGGTGGCCTTCTGCCCTGGATAGTCGGGCATTCCAATCAATTTTGATTGAAGCCCATGTCCTTCAATCTTGATAGAAGCCCTTGTCCTCATCTTGATTGAAGCCATTGTCCATCCATTCTGGCCCATTGCAAGAGGCCTCCGCCTAAAAAACCCGACGCTCTAAAAAAAACAAAAAACAACAATCTAATGAAGCTCCTCCTACAAGGAGCTCCCCGGCGACTAATTGATTTTTTTCCCATGCTCCTCCTTTTATTCTATTTTTTGAAGGACTCTGATTGGCTGAAATTTTGATTGACATTGATTTCAACCAATCAGAGTCTTTAAAAAATTAGCAAAGCAGGTATGGAAGCCTGTAAGGACAAATAAGGTTTGTGTGAACTTGTGTGACCCTGTATGTATTATATATATTACATGGCTATTTATGTGATATACATGTTACAGGATAATATCCTGTAACATGTATAGCAAATAAATAGCACTGTAATATGTATAATAAATAATGTCTAATAAAAATACATGAGCAATAATCAAATAATTAATAAAGTACATCAATTAATCAATTAATAAATATCAATTAATATCTTTTTTTGTTTTATGTATATTGCTTTATGTGTGTGTATATATGTATATATATATATATATATATATATATATAGTGATTGATTTATATATTGATTGGTTTATATATTGATTGATATATATATTGATTGATTTATATATTGATTGATATATATATATTGATTGATAGATATATTGATTGATAGATATATTGATTGATATATATATATATATATATATTGATATATATATATATATATATATATTTTTATTTTTTTATTTTTTTATGTACAGTTTGGGCCTATATGGTTTTGATTGGTTATTTAAGGTTTTTAAGGTGCGGTTGGGGCCTATATGGTCACACTTGGTCTTTTAAGGTTTTAAAAGTTACGGTTTGGTTCTTGAACGTTCTAATTTTTTTTTTGTTTTGTTTTCTATCACCCCCAGGTGCAAACCCTCTGTGGAAGCAGATTTGTTTGGACTCGTTGGTTGACTTACTGAACTTGAATACCCCGAGAAGGAGAGTCAACTGTTGGTGAGTATCATTGCTTTGAATTTTCTGTCCCTGCGTATAGGTGCAAATTTGATGTTGATGTAGTCTTGTCACATGAGTGTTTGCAATCTGTATTGTATACCAATGAATTCAACACACTGTTATTTTGCATCATGACATTGCTGCAGTGCTGATCAATGAAAAAACCATTGAGAAGTTTTGTTCTTTGAAAGATCGCAGTGCAAAATTTAAATACAAGTGATTGAAGCAAAGAAGAATGCATACCCCCAGGGTGTGCAAAGATAAACTGCGTTAAGCAGCACCACCTCACTACCAAACATAACTAGTGGTAAGTAAAGTAGGAACGTGTGTGGGTGTGCATATGGAAGGAGCTATGAAAGGTGTGTGCATGGTCAGTAACAATTGTTGAAGCCTTGGCGTGGTTTGAAGGAATTGGAGGCACTTCCAAGGGTAGCTGTCACTTCTGTACGGGAATCCAGAATTTCATGTCTGTACGAGTGCTGTTGCTCTGCACCAACTTTACCATCAATTTAATCTGCATAATGATTTCACAGAGACAGTGAAGCTGTAAGGAATCCTGCTTACAACACCGAAGACTACTGCAGAATCAGAAAGATGCTTCTCCACATTGAAGAGGATAAAAAGGTATTTAAGAAGCACGATGGCCCTGGAGCAGTTGAATGCATTGGTTTGAAGGAGTTGGAGGCACCTTCAAGGGTAAGTAAAGTTCTCAGAAATGGCACCACCGAACTACCAAAAATAACTAGTGGTAAGTAAAGTATGAACGGTGTGTGGGTGTGCATATGGAAGGAGCTATGAAAGGTGTGTGAATGGTCAGTAACAATTGTTGAAGCCTTGGCCCGGCGTTACTGCTCATATGGTTATCCATATGCTAATTCAACTTGTTTGTTTGACATTGAGTATTGTGTTGTCTTAACAGAAGTGAAATTTAGTTGTTTTCTTGAATCCCAAGATCCACTGGTTTGGGCCTATACAGTCCTGATTGGTCTTTTAAGGTATGTTTGGGGCCTATATGGTCACACTTGGTCTTTTAAGGTATGTTTGGGGCCTATATGGTTCCACTTGGTCTTTTAAGGTTTTTAAAGTAGGGTTTTGTTCTTGAATGGTCTGATTGATTTGCTTGTTTTCTTTCAACCCCAGGTGCAAACCCTCTGTGGCAGCAGATTTGTTTGTACTCGTTGGTCAACTTACTGAACGGGAATACCCTGAGAAGAAGAGCCGACTAATTTTTCTGTTAATGCGTATAGTTGCAATTATGATATTGCTGTAGTCTTGTCAAATTAGTTTTTTTAATCTATATTGTATACCAATGAATTTAACACATTGTTACTTTACTTCTTGACATTGCTGCATTGCTGATCATGTATTTCAATGGGCGTTGCAAGTATAAGGTCATTGGGCGGGGCTTATAAAGGTCATAATGACAACAGGGGGAGGAGTTATAAAATGGGTGTGGTTTGAAAAAAGGGTGAGGGGCTACGTTTCACCCTGGCGCCCCTCCAACTTGAAAGTTCACCAGCCGCCACTGAATATAACCACATACCAATAATCCATAAACAATTCAAGCGTATTGATGGTACATCAATGAGGTCCAGAACTGTTAAAAAAATGCTGTTCCACTCTAGTGCACCATTCTCCACCACTAGAAGCAGAACTATTGTGATATTTCCCCCCAAAAAACAATCACATTTTTGGACATTTCAGTAATAAAGGGAGGAGATGGAAAAATTGAAACACGAAATATATCGGAAGCCGACATCCACCAACATCAATTTGCACAGATCTAATGCCCACTTTCCACCCATTATGAAATCAATACCTTATGGAGAATCTCTTTGCATTCGGAAGAAATTGCTTCAATGACAAAAAATTTAAAGAGAGATCTTTGGAACTTATTGAAAGATTGAGAAGACGGGGCTATAGTCACAAGTCCCTTAAAAGAGCTTATCACAAAACTTTGTATCAATCGAGAGACAAACTGCTAAAACTTGAAATTAAAACTAATATAGATGAATCAATCAGATTCATAGGCACTTTCTCTCAACAGTGGAGGGAGATTTCCACCATTATGAATAAACATGCACGTATATTACGAACAGATCCTATGTTAAATACAATATTAGGAGATAGAATCCTCATGGGATGGAGGCGAAGTCCATCCCTAAAAGACAAACTTGTGAGGAGCCGTTTTTCTAAGAAAATTGAATGTAATCCATTACCAACAGGTACTTATGGATGTGGACAATGTTCTTTTTGCCCATACATGACAAAAATTAAGTCTGTCATAGACAGATGGGACAATGAGATCAAATTAGCTGGTCTACATAACTGCTTAAGTACAAATGTAGTATACTGCCTAGAATGTACTTGTAATCTAAAATATATAGGCATAACCACAAGCCAGTTACGGCGTAGACTCGGCGAACATATCTGCAATATTAGGAATGCTGTTAGAGACACTGAAAAGCAACAAACATTAACTACAGTGGCTAGACATTTTTTAAATATCCATGATTGCAAATCATGCCTAAAATGTTGGGTCTTACAAAAAATTCATCATAAAGGAAACTTAGAAAAAGAGCTGTTGAAGGCAGAGACTCACGGGATTATTCAATTGAACACTATTATACCTAGTGGATTAAATGAGAACTGTAACTTCATGGTGTATACATAAATTGGATATGTTTCTTATAACATCTACTTGACATATTTACTATATTTGTCAACCCAAAAAGTAATCTTTTAAGTACAATAAGCACATTTATATAGTGGTTCACTAATAGTGTGATTATGTTGCTAGATTTGTAAGATCAATATCTATTAGAATTTGCAATACTAGGAACTCATTACTCGAGAAATCAAAGATAAGATTAGTGTTAATGAGATTAATTTAGACCTTACAATCTACAATGTGGTTAAAAATAAAATAGTTCTATATTTGATATTAATTAATTTACAGCCTTATTTCTTTTTTGATTATTTTATTTTATTGCTTTTTGATTTTTTTAATTTTTTTAATTTTTTTAATTTTTTTTTTAATTTTTTTTATTATTCATTGTTTAAAAAAAAAAAAAATCAAGGTTAGTTCTACTTATTTTTGAAATCCAGTATAATTTATAACATATTTCTCACTACCTAATATTAAATATATATGATTACAGTCCCAGTTGCATTATTAGAGTATTGCCTAATGCAATCCTTATATATTGAAGTTAAAGTATAATTGAATATGTAATTTTCCATTATATGTTCATGTAAGATTTTGTGGATGACACAATATTGACCATCATTGATTTGGGGGTATTAACAAGACATCAGCACCCTAAATTATATTACCACATCCTCATCCTATAGTGTTACTGACCATAAAATTCTCACTAGAGGAATGGAGTCATTTGTTTGAGGACGCTGAGCACACTGTGGCTAACATATACAGATCATCAGAACCTTGAACAGTGTAAAGATGCAAAAGAGACTTAATCCATGATAAGCCAGATGGCACACTTTCTTTTCTAGATTCGATTGACAAATACAGTGGTACCTCGTCACTCATCTAGTCAAATTTGGTATTCAATGCATTTTAACGAGATGCTTCCGGGTACAAAGCTTGTTCGGCACTCTCCGTTCTTACTAATACTCATTAGGTAAATATATTATAACTAGCGACTTCCCGTCAAAAATGACGGCAATAAAATTTGCCTGATAATGCTGTTTTCCACACAATGCAAAATTCTGCCCCCTCTGAGCACCTTTGGAGCTCATCGCGAACTCCGCACTGAGCGCCTTTAATGCTCATCACGTGGCTCACAATGAGTGCCTTTGGTGCTCATTGTGAGACTCTCACCCAACTACTTTACGGGCCGAAGGCTCTCATCACGATCCCAGCAATGAGCGACTTCACCACTTATTGCAGGCCTCTGCAACAACCTGCCAGTTTTGTGCTTGGGAATGCCATGTGTCTCTTTCCACCATCTCCCCCCTGTCCCTTCCCTGTGTCTTTCTCCTCTGTGTCTCTACTGAATATTTGTGTGGTGCTCGCTGACTGCCGTTGGTTTTATTTTCAAAGTCCTGCATGCCTGGCGTTGTTCGGGTAAGTGTTAATGGCTCAGGCCTCGTTTTGAGAATTTTTCTGTTTTTTCTGCTGCTATTTCTTTCCTTGCTTAGCCGATTTTTGTTCAACGAAAAATGCCAAATATGCCTCAAATTAGCTTGCAACCTCACTCACAGGCTTAATAGCTCTCCCCCTGTGCTGTGTGTGAGTGTGCTAGAATTTTGTTATTATTATTTGGCTGGTTTTGGGGGTCTTTCGGGTTATGCGGTTGAGACCTTTGGTGCTCATTGCAGCCGCCTCTAAGTCCCGCGGGCCTTGCGATGAGCGCCTGCAGCACTTATCGCGAGGCCTGCAATGAGTGCCTTTGGCGCTCACTGCATCCTAAGTTGTACGTGCCTTGCGATTGGCACGCATTGCGCATGCGCAAGGTCTTAACATTCCAGAGCGCTACCAACAAACTCGAAAGATCCACAACTATTATATGTGATATATGATCTTTAAATGGAAAAGCATATGGATCATCTAGAATACATGATGAGCTGCAGAAAGATGAATCACCTAAGCCTAAGTTTTACATTAAATGTATTCATGTCATCATAAAAATGGATTGATTTACAGAAATGACTGAATATTTGTACCACCCGGTTTACTTCTCTGTATTTTTAGGAATTACAACACATCATTGGTTGGCTATCCTGGTATGGAAAAAACACTAAAGTCACTCCAGAGAACTTTTGGTGGCTTTTTTTAGGCAATTTTTGTTAAGGACTTGCTCAAATCTTGTGAAGCATGTGTCATAAAAAAGATTCCCCACATTCATCCTGCAGGGATGCTTCTCCCAGTTCTTCAGTGGCCATGGTCCCCCTAGGGAAAGGACTTCATAGTGGGCTTACTGTCATGCAATGTATATAATACTAATGCTAATTGACAATCTTAACACAATGTTCTATTTTGTACCATTTGCTACAGCTTTTACTGCTGCAGAAACTACAGAAGCATTTAAAAAAGAAAATATGTGTCCATATGGGAGTTTTGATTTTATAATTTCTGATAGAAGGATACAATTCACATCCAGTTTCTGGAAGGAATTTGGTAAGAAACAGAATAAATCCCTACTTTCTAGACAAATTATCAAAGAGAGTCAATCAATCAATCACTTCAACAATACCATAGATGTTATTCTTGTTACATCCAAGGACCCTCATTCAATTGCTCCGTTTTGGAGATCCGGGCTCGCAAGTGGATTTTGCAAGTTATTTTGCTATTCAATTGCCTTCAGTTTGTGGGCTCCGATGGAGTTACATGCTCTAAGCGTGATTTATTGTGATTTGTAAAATGCCCTCCAAGCCTTTGATCTTTCACGGCTGCAAGAGTCAAAAACTCTAAAATCGCAATTCACTATTAAATTGCTTCTATTCCCCCTAGCTAACCACCCCGTCAAGCCCGCAAATGACAAATATCTAACCACAAGTTATTGGTACCAAGGAGGTCTCGCAAAAGGCTTAATGACAAATCGGAGCACTTTAAAAGCAAATGAAAAAGCAATACTGTACTTTTATTAAGAGTGAAAGTGTCTTAGAATTAATAGCCCAACATTCTCCAATCAATGTGAAGTCCTATGGGGTTCAACCTCCAAGCCCGTAGAACTTTGAATTCCAACCTCCATTTTTCAAAGTCCTACGAGCTTGGAGGTTGAAGCCAGTAGGAGTTCGAAAAATTGAGGTTTGATTTCAAAGTCCTATGGCCTTCACTTATGAGTTACGGGCTTGGAGGTTGGTAATGATGACAATCTCTGTTTCCATTGGCTGTTTCTGCTGTGAGAGTTTTGGGCTTGCTCCCGTAACATGTTCAAGCCTGCAAATGCTACCTCCGACGGCAATGGTTTCTGATTTTCGATATCAGCCCCTAACTTGCGGCCACGGCCAATTGAATAGCACCTTAACTTGGGCCCGCAGCAGGCCTGCAAACGTAAGTCCTTTATTAGGTAACTTACGATGCTTCAATTGAATGAGGCTCAAAGTGTCTGGTATCATTTTCACCCAATTGCTGAATTTGCTCTGAATAATGTATTCCATGAGTCCCAGCTGATTCCTGAAGTTCAATACAGGTTACAAAAAATAAAGGAACACTTTCAATATTTACAGACATTAATTATGATGATACTCAATACTCCCCAAAGAGTTATACTGACAGATTTAGGTCAAGGAACTCACATGATAAAAAAAGGCTCACTGCTTCTATCTTTACAAAGACCTTCAAACTAATGTGTCCATTTAAAAAGGGGGATAAAGATATAGACCTGTTTATTATTGTTGAGATCATTAGCTCTGCCACTATAGGCCTTCAGCTACCCCCTACCCTACACTTTCACTGCTGGCTAGCACTGACTGACCAGGTATCTACCACAACTATCTCCTGAATTGATTGATGGGAATCCTGAGTATAAAGTATCATGAAGGAGTAAAGGGGACAGACTGTTTTACTTTGTGAGAAGGAAATGGTTTGAAGAGAAGAAAACTCATGGGACTCTATATTTGTTAAATATTCATGCTCCTGCATGCCCCGTTGTTTCCATAAGCGATACAAATGCAAACTGTGCCCTGGGGCAACCTCTTTTGGGTGCTTACTTTCTGCTTTCCTTACCATGCTCAGGTCTTTTCTGTAAACTGAAAGCTGCAAAGTTTAGCAGATTAAGTTTTCTATGTTACATTAGTTAATAAAATGGTACCTCATTACCAAAGGAAAAAAACAGGAAACAAAGTGGAGTAAAATGTAATATGTTTAATGGTATTACAGTGCAAGCTTTTGGGAACTCATAATCCCTAGTATTGTTATGTACAGTCAGGTCCATAAATATTGGGACATCGACATCATTCTAATCTTTTTGGCGCTATACACCACCACAATGGATTTGTAATGAAATGTTCAAGATGTGCTTTAACTGCAGACTTTCAGCTTTAATTTGAGGGTATTTACATCCAAATCAGGTGAACGGTGTAGGAATTACAACAGTTTGTATATGTGCCTCCCACTTTTTAAGGGACCAAAAGTAATGGGACAGATTAACAGTCATAAAACAAACTTTCACTTTTTAATACTTGGTTGCAAATCCTTTGCAGTCAATTACAGCCTGAAGTCTGGAACGCATAGACATCACCAGACGCTGGGTTTCATCCCTGGTGATGCTCTGCCAGACCTCTATTGCAACTGTCTTCAGTTCCTGCTTGTTCTTGGGGCATTTTCCCTTCAGTTTTGTCTTCAGCAAGTGAAATGCATGCTCAATCGGATTCAGATCAGGTGATTGACTTGGCCATTGCATAACATTCCACTTCTTTCCCTTAAAAAAATATTGATTGGTTGCTTTTGCAGTATGCTTCGGGTCATTGTCCATCTGCACTGTGAAGCGCCGTCCAATGAGTTCTGAAGCATTTGGCTGAATATGAGCAGATAATATTGCCCGAAACACTTCAGAATTCATCCTGCTGCTTTTGTCAGCAGTCACATCATCAATAAATACAAGAGAACCAGTTCCATTGGCAGCCATACATGCCCACGCCATGACACTACCACCACCATGCTTCACTGATGAGGTGGTATGCTTTGGATCATGAGCAGTTCCTTTCCGTCTCCATACTCTTCTCTTCCCATCACTCTGGTACAAGTTGATCTCAGTCTCATCTGTCCATAGGATGTTGTTCCAGAACTGTGAAGGCTTTTTTAGGTGTTGTTTGGAAAACTCTAATCTGGCCTTCCTGTTTTTGAGGCTCACCAATGGTTTACATCTTGTGGTGAACCCTCTGTATTTACTCTGGTGAAGTCTTCTCTTGATTGTTGACTTTGACACACATACACCTACCTCCTGGAGAGTGTTCTTGATCTGGCCAACTGTTGTGAAGGGTTTTTTCATCACCAGGGAAATCATTTTTCGGTCATCCACCACAGTTGTTTTCCGTGGTCTTCCGGGTCTTTTGGTGTTGCTGAGCTCACCGGTGTGTTCTTTCTTTTTAAGTATGTTCCAAACAGTTTATTTGGCCACACCTAGTGTTTTTGCTATCTCTCTGATGGGTTTGTTTTGTTTTTTCAGCCTAATGATGGCTTGCTTCACTGATAGTGACAGCTCTTTGGATCTCATATTGAGAGTTAACAGCAACAAATGCAAATAGCACACTTGAAATGAACACTGGAGCTTGTATCTGCTCTTTGTAAATGGGATAATGAGGGAATAGCACACACCTGGCCACGGAACAGCTGAGCAGCCAATTAATTGTCCCATTACTTTTGGTCCCTTAAAAAGTGGGAGGCACATATACAAACTGTTGTAATTCCTACACTGTTCACCTGATTTGGATGTAAATACCCTCAAATTAAAGCTGCAGTTAAAGCACATCTTGTTAGTTTCATTTCAAATCCATTGTGGTGGTGTATAGAGCCAAAAAGTTTAGAATTGTGTCGATGGACCTGACTGTATAATGTGCCAACATCATCAATTGCACTATTCAAGGAGTATAGTACATGCATGCCATTTTTGAAAACTGTGCATCTTGGGATCCACTGATTCTAGAAAATGCACTGTGTTTTGAAGAGATTACTATATGTGATACAGTTTATATGTATGAACATTTTGGTATGTATGAATATATTTGTACTGTGGGTAGGCATAACCATTTAGTATATATGCTCTTTGATTATATTTGTCTTGATATATAAATGCCCTAGAATATGCATATTCTGATATATGCAAACAATATGTACAACTAGCGACTTGCCCCTCAAAAATGACAGGGCAATAAAATTTGAAGGCATGGGAATGCTGTTTGACACACAATGTTAACCTTTTTGTAGTCTGAGGACCTTTGGCGCTAATGGCGAGCCTCCCCTCCTACTTTTGCTCCTCTGAGCACCATCGTCACTCATCAGAAAGAGAGATATACATTTATCTATATTTAGTTTTCGTATATACACCGAGTATAAGCCGACCCGAGTATAAGCCGAGTCACCTATTTTACCACAAAATACTGGGTAAAATGAGTGACTCGAGTATAAGCCGAGGGTGGGAAATGTGCTGCCCCCTGTGTCCCCCCTCTCTCTCCTGTGTCTCTTCTCCCCTCTCCCTTCCCTGTGTCTTTTCCCCCCTCCCTTATCACCCTCCTCAACCCCCTCCTCATCTCAACCTTCCTACTCAACCCCACTCCTCATCCTCAACCTCCCTTCTCAACCTCCCTCCTCATACTCAACCCCCTCCTCAACCTCCCTCCTCATCCTCAACCTCCCTCCTCAACCCCCGATCCTCATCCTCCCCCCTCAACCCCCTCCTCACCCCCCTCAACCTCAAACCCCCCTCCTCAACCCCCCATCCTCAACCCCCCCATCCTCATCCTCAACCCCCCATCCTCATCCCCCTCCTCACCCCCCCTCAAACTCAAACCCCTTCCTCAACCTCCCTCCTCCTCATCAACCCCCTCCTCAACCCCTCTAAATACCTCCCCCTCACTTACCTGCTTCTCACATGCGCGCCGGGGTCAAGACGGAGCAGAGGCCGTAGAAGAAGCAGGTAAGTGAGGGGGAGGTATTTAGAGGGGAGAAAGTGAGGAGAGGGTTGAGGAGGGGGTTGACGAGGAGGAGGGGGGTTGAGGTTGAGGGGGGGTGAGGAGGGGGTTGATGAGGAGGAGGGAGGTTGAGGAGGGAGGTTGAGGAGGGGGGTTGAGGAGGGGGGTTGAGGTTAAGGGGGGGTGAGGAGGGGGATGAGGATGGGGGGTTGAGGATGGGGGGTTGAGGATGGGGGTTGAGGATGGGGGGCTGAGGAGGAGGAGGGAGGTTGGGGTTGAGGAGGATGAGGAGGGGGAGGGAAAGAGACACAGGGGGGTAGAGAGACACGGGGGGTTAGAGAGACATGGGGGGTTAGAGAGACATGGAGGGGTTAGAGAGACACGGGGGGGGGGGGGGGGGGGTTAGAGAGACACGGGGCGGGTTAGAGAGACACAGGGGGGGGAGGGGGGGGAGGGTAGAGAGACACTAGGGGGAGTGACTCGAGTATAAGCCGAGGGGGCCCTTTTTAGCCTTAAAAAAAGGGCTGAAAAACTCGGCTTATACTCGAGTATATACAGTAACTAATAATGAATTAATTCGTTCTTGAATAAATTAATATACTTTATCTATTTGTATTTAATATATCCAGCAATCAATAGCCTGAAGAGCTACCAATCTATTTGTATTTTCCGGCAGCATACAATGTACAGTTTGAGTGTGGGTGCTGTGATGATAAAGTGTAATGAATGTCCCAACTGTGCATTAGAAATAGGCTGCGTACGCAAGGGAAATCCGTTGGTTTAGTTGTGTAAAGTGCCATTTTAGATTTGTAATGTTATTAATGTGTTACGCAGCTCGTGAGCATTTTCCGTAATTTGTAATAGTATATTTTGTAGTTCGTACGTTCCTGTGTGAAAGTGCTACGTGTTTGACAGTGTTTTACGTGGTCTGGATCGTGTAGCCTCATTTTAATTTTTTGGGGCGCCCATTTTTTTTCTCGCTTAGGCGATTTTCGAGTGGCAAAAGTCATCGAAATCGCCTTAAATTCGTGTTCCACCTCACTCCCAGACGTCCTGGCTGTTCCCCCGTGCTTTGTGTGATGTTTTTGTTGTATTTTTTTTTTTTTGGTAGTTAAGTCCCGCGTGTTTCATTGCCTTTACTGGTCGCCTTGCTTTGAGAGGCGAGCAGGCAATGAGCACCTTTTCGCCGCTAATTGAGTTTGTGCTGCGAGTTTTAGTGCCTTAACAGCTCGCCTCACTACGTGAGGCTTGCAGGCGATGAGCTCCTTCAGCGCTCATCGACCTAAGTGCTACTTGTTCTCGCGCTCATCACCTAAGTGCTACACGTTAATGGCTTGCTTTGCTTCTCGAGGCTCGCAAGTGATAAACACCTGTGGTGCTCATCGCCTAACTCATACGCACCACGCAAAGCGTGACGACGTCTCGCAGTTTGACAATTATTATATGTGATGATTGAATTCATAACATTATTCAAATATAAGGACATCACGCCTGTACTATAGCATCTATAAAACATGTTTGGATCTGATATATAATTATATTGTTATTAACTGAGAATTTATATGAATATGGTGAAATCATTCACCTAGTTAGGGATGTTTGTTTCTCTTCTAATATAGTGAATGTATCTACTAGTCTTGTAAATATCTTTAGAACCATGAAACTATTCAACAAATCTACTAATTAAGCATTCCAGTAAAGCAGTGATTAAACTTAAATCTTCACTGGCTCAAATTCATTTTGAGATTTTAAAAATTAGAATCAAAACTAGGTATGGATCAAAAGTATACAATTTAAATAAAATCGACAAATATTTAGAGCATCTGCATTCTTGCATTTTATTTCTGCCTGTGTTCTTTTTAGACCACAAGGTGTCACTATACCTTTGCTGTTCCTCATATTCTCAATATGTACTCAACCTATAGCTGCACCTGCACCCTATAATCAGGGGTAGAAAGCTTTTTTCCCCATTAAGGGCCACTGACCCATAGATCATTGACCCACAGGAAGTATTTATTGGAGCCACACAAAAACAAAGTTATTTTTATCTTGTTAAATAGAAATTTAAAGTGTATGGTTCACCTATGTTTTTAGTTTGACTAAGTGTTAATCAAATTTGATGAGTCCAGTGTAATACTGAACTTCCCTCTTTGACCTCCCCTTTCCATTCCTTACTCTTTCATCCGCACAGTAACTTTCCAATTTAAGTCACCCTGTGCCTCTTGAAAATATAAAAAAATGTTTTTTCCTTGCACCACTGTCTGTGCAGCCATGTTCCTCCTGAATATAGCGAAGTTAGAAATATGTGAATGTTTTAGAGCACATCTTGATGAGGGTCACATCTCGATCTTGCGTTGCAGATGCAATATTATAACTTAATCCAATTCTCTGACTGGTAAATGTCAATATAACGAGAAAGCATAATATTTACTTTTGGTCAGGTTGTTGAGACTCTTATTCACTATATCATCTTAGAAACACCTTAAAGCTTAGTGGATCTAGACCAGTGGTGGGCAATAGTTTGCCCATGTGGTCCGCGGTCACCTTCACTGTAGCCCCGGCCTGTTCTCTAAGGTGGACGAGAAGGAATCATTTGGAGTTGCCTACAGACCTACAAATGCAAGGTCATAACTAGGAAAATTAGTCTTTATTGCAGGTGGAGATTAGATATTCTATGCAACCAAATGGATTAAATATATTTGATGTTAACATCTTAAAAGGAATTGGGCAAAAGCTTGAAACTTACCACTCAATAGTTTTAGTATAGTATATCTTCTAGTTATTCTCAGTGACTATCCATAAGAAATAATTTTGTTATGTGTGTAACTGTGTATGCACATATATATATACTGTATGATGGAGTGTGTGATGAATGGTAGACCTAAAGCCCCACACTCCAACCTGACAGAAATTGCCTAGGATGCTCTAGAGAGAGTAAGGACACTATGCCCCTTAGATCTTAGAAAACTGAGGGAGACCACTCATATTAGGCCCTGTCCCAAGTTAAAACCTTTTGGAGGCTGGAGTCTAGAAGGGATTCTAGAAGGGAAGCAAACTATGCCTACTACACTAACCATAGGTGTATGTTTGTTTATGTATGCATACAGTGTGTAAATAAGCATCAGTTAAAATTACAGACAGAAATATCACCATGACTGAGACATTATATGTATTCATCCAACATGGGTGTGTGGGTGAACCACAAAGCTGCTAATCCAAGTTAGCAGTGACCGTAAAACTTCCTTATGTGTCACCTTCTCCAAAATTAATAATATAGCACTGATATCATTAGGTTAATTAAAGATGTAAGAATCTACAGGTGCCTTTGGTTTCTAAAAAACTAAAAAACTAAATATATAAAACCTCAGTTTGGTCACAAGGTAAAATGAACCCCTTGCACTATGTTTATTTACGTATTTATACATGTGTATTATGTGCAGAGTATATAATAGGCATGTCTAGTTCTAGAGATACATATGATGGCAAACTCCAATGTAATAAAAATTGTTGGCAAATGGGAAAAAATGAAAACATACCTTTTATTAATAGTTTGCCTGACTAAAAATAACATGTATCCATACTGTCAGTGGGAAACATCAAGTTTTAATCCATTATATGAGTAAAATAGTTGCAATTTTTCTCAAAAGTTCTATAATATCCACATTACCAGAACTCCTGTGTCTATGAGAAATATTTGGTTCAAAATTGAATGAACTTTAGTTAAAGATACTTCAAGAATAATATCTGGGATATCTTAAACTATCAACTCTGAAATAGAGTTACCTTTATATAATTTCCAGATAGTAATTTTAAAATAATAGCATAGGCATTAAACTCAAATAAACTAATGTCACATAATCCATAATAACCAAATATCTTCCACTGATCTAATAGAAATGATTAATCAAAACTATTAGAAACAAATCGCATCACAGCAAATCTTTTCCCTAACCTTGGCCTGCAACTGGTCCCCTGGACTTGAGGCAGATTGCAAATACCATTGGAAAGTTAATATTGACAAACTACTGGTCAAAAGCAAATTACTATCGCATTTAGCCAAAAGATACCGGTCAAAATTAGCTTTTTCCCTAGCAGTTGTCATCTGGCTTGGCACCAGGGACCAGTTAGCGGCCGAGGTTAGGGTGTGTATAAGTTTTATAGTGCATATATAGTGGATGCATAGAAATATTGCTTAGATTATATATTGTATATTCTGTGATATATAAAGAGTGGAGAAGCCATGAATGTCCAGAAATCCTGATGAATAATTGAGTATTGCAGTATAAAGTTATACATTTTATATTATTTCATTTAGAGTGACAAGCTTTTGAGAGGTTTGACCTCCCTTCATCAAGCCTGAAGGAATACTGACATTAAAGAAATTTTCCAGTTTGCATCTAAACAATGATGTAGAGAGAATGGAAACAGCATCTGACTAGAAGCAGAATAAACTGCTTTAAATGCATAACTGCCTTTGTGGGTTTGTCCTGGTCAGCCAATGTGCAGCAGTACAGCTGTATGAGTCATACGTGTCTGCCAATGATATCTAGAGTTGTGCATGTTTTCTGCTCACACTGGGCATTTCCTGTTAGTTTCCAATAAGATAAACAAGTATTACTAAATATTTTTTTTTATGGAAAAGGACACTTTTTTATTGTTTAAAACTCTTTTAAAGGCATGATCGAAACATCTGTATCACATGTCCATTTAAGTCCTGTATCTTGAATTTTTGAAAAATATGATCATTTTCATTTCAGATGTTTTCCTTTCCTGGATGTTTTCAGATTTGCCCTTGGTGTATTTTGATTTTCAAGTTTTGGATGGAGTGATCTTTCTGGGGAAAATGTTGCCCAATTGGGGTACAGTGACCATCTTCATTGTGCTTTTGAATCAAATGTTGGTGCAGATTCATCCTTAGGTGAGTTTGGCTAGTTTCCCTGATGTAACAGACTAGATTATATACAGCACATTACATTAGATAGAGAGGTAGATAGAGATGACATCTGTGTATTGTACAGAATAAATGTAATAGGTATATACACACAAACAAACTTGTTGTTATGAAGGGTGCATGTACTAGGGTGAGCCTAGGGTAGCACAAAGCCTAATAATGATCATGAAGTATATAAATTAATGAAAATAGAATGATATTTGCTACAACCGATAATTATTATTGAAATAAAAAAGGAATAAACACATAGAAAATCCAATACTTCCGTCATAAATATGAGGCAGGCTGTGTTTAGATGGGTGTTCAGATGATGCTTTAAGTAATTCAGTCAGCACTTTTGTTTCCTTTGCTGATCCCCAAAGCAAGACAGAGAACCTGAGATATTGGATAACCCTAAATCATACAAGAAGAGAGTCTGGATATCTTTGTGTACCAAATACTCACTGGTACTGGCTAACATTCATTATTTACAAGGAACAGAAAGTATAGGAATGTACAATCTAACAAGCTGCAACAAGTTACTAGTCTTCTGTACATAAAGGATACTAAACCAACATCTTCAAGCATCTTCAAGGCCTGGATCTTTTGGTAGTTTTATATGTGGGCCAGAATACCTCCCTGGGAATGTGAGAGACTGATCGACATTTCCAGGAAATTTTACATCAATTAAACTGTTTTACTGAATTAAAGCGTGCAGTTACATTTTCACATAATGATACATAAAGTTGGTGCTGATTTTTTGTTAACTAAATAATAACAGAGTAATGTGTATTTGTCTCAAGGTTATATTTACCTACTGTTAGAACTAGATAAATCAATCTGAATGAAAAATATAGTAAAAAAAAATTAAAACTATTTTCTCCTATCCCTTCTAAATATGTTATAGATTTTTACTCACTTATTGTTAATTTGCTAATTTCTAGGGTTATTATTTATTATTATAGTTGTTGTTGTTTATTTGTAATGCGCCAACAAATTCTGTCGCGCTATACACGGGTTGTGATCAAAAACAATATTACCACATTGCAAAGGAAGGAGGGCCCTGTCTAAGCTTATAATCCAGTGTCCATAGAGCTTTCCCAAAGCACCTTGCAAAATTGAAAACTCGCAAACTTACAATCGGAAGGTTAATTCCTTTTCACTGTCTCTGTATTTTCTGCTTCACTGTTGGATTGAGCAGCATTGCTTTGTTTCAGAAAACAGTCCAAATAGCAAGTCTAAATAACCACTATTTGCACTGCTTAGAAATGTAAAAATACTCATATATCCAGATTTATATGGTTTTTGCCAATTAGATATTTTGAATTAGAATAACCTCTCTCTTTATATATATATATATATATATATATATATATATATATATATATATATATATATATATATATATATATATATATATATTGTGACACTGAACTTGGATAGATAATTACATTCTGGTCAAACATTTCATATTCTCAATTATTAGTTTAAAAAATAAAATATTTCTAAATGTGTAACCTTACTGAGGAATTATATCTGTTTTCTACAGTAAGCCAGTACAATATAGGCTTAAATGTAAAAATAAAATAAAAAAAAAAAAAATTCTGCCAAATAAGGTGTTGGCATTTAGCCAGGACAAGAGTACTGAGACTTGTTTCCAAGTCATTTTCCATGGTGTGCAGATGATTGCCAACCACTAGGTGGCATCGGTTTTCTAATGTACTGCAATCAAACCCTTGTACATTTCCATAAAAAGGTAATGGGGGCAAAAATGTAATATACTTACTTATTATTCTTATTATTATCTTTATTTATATTGCGCCAACATATTCCGTAGCGCTGTACAGGGGTTTAGTACATGGCAAAGACAAACTTAACTCGTTATAAAGAATAGAGGGCCCTGTTTTTGAGCTTATAATCAAATGTACATAGTGCTTGTTTCCCAGGCATGGACACAAGATTGAAAACTCGCAAACTTACAATACTCACCGGTACTAATTTTTGAAACAATTACAGGACAAGTGTGTAAATAGATTGAGATTCTCTCATTTGCAGTATAATTGTATATGTAAGTAAACCTTATACAATATAGAGACAGACTTCATGCTCACGGTGCCCATGGAGATCAGTAGTGCCCACCAAATAAGGCGCAAATAGTGCTTGTTTTCCCCTACCCCTCCTAAATATGTTATAGATTTTTACTCACTTATTGTTAATTTGCTAATTTCTAGGGTTATTATTTATTATTATCATTGTTGTTTATTTGTAATGCGCCAACAAATTCTGTAGCGCTATACACGGGTTGTGATCAAAAACAATATTACCACATTGCAAAGGATGGAGGGCCCTGTCTTTGAGCTTAGAATCCAGTGTCCATAGAGCTTTCTCAAAGCACCTTGCAAAATTGAAAACTCGCAAACTTACAATCTAAAGGTTAAGTCCTTTTCACTGTCTGTATTTTCTGCTTCACTGTTGGATTGAGCAGCATTGCTTTGTTTCAGAAAACAGTCCAAATAGCAAGTCTAAATAACCACTATTTGCAATGCTTAGAAATGTAAAAATACTCATATATCCAGATATTATATGATTTTTGCCAATTAGATATTTTGAATTAGAATAACCTCTCTCTTTATATATATATATATATATATATATATTGTGACACTGAACTTGGATAGATAATTACATTCTGGTCAAACATTTCATATTCTCAATTATTAGTTTAAAAAATAAAATATTTCTAAATGTGTAACCTTACTGAGGAATTATATCTGTTTTCTACAGTAAACCAGTACAATATAGGCTTAAATGTAAAAATAAAATAATTCTGCCAAATAAGGTGTTGGCATTTAGCCAGGACAAGAGTACTGAGACATGTTTCCAACTCATTTTCCATGGTGTGCAGATGATTGCCAACCACTAGGTGGCATCGGTTTTCTAATGTACTGCAATCAAACCCTTGTACATTTCCATAAAAAGTTAATGGGGGCAAAAATGTAATATACTTATTATTATCTTTATTAATATTGCGCCAACATATTCTGTAGCGCTGTACAGGGGTTTAGTACATGGCAAAAACAAACTTAACACGTTATAAAGAATAGAGCGCCCTGTTTTTGAGCTTATAATCAAATGTACATAGTGCTTGTTTCCAAGGCACGGACACAAGATTGAAAACTCGCAAACTTAAAATACTCACCGGTACTGATTTTTGAAACAATTACAGGACAAGTGTGTAAATAGATTGAGATTCTCTGATTTGCAGTATAATTGTATATGTAAGTAAACCTTATACGATATAGAGACAGACTTCATGCTCACGGTGCCCATGGAGATCAGTAGTGCCCACCAAATAAGGCGCAAGTAAACCGAAACATATGTTTCCTGTTCAGTGGTGGATTGCATAGTATTTTGGGGCTGGATAATCATTTGGAAGGATTAGGCTGATCTATTACAGGATTTTTCTAGTCAGTTGCAGTTCACCTAAATGAGATTCTTCTCTCAGTGAGCCAAACAGCCATAGGGAAGTGGCTTGTAGTAGACATATCCGCTACATTCACAGCAGTTTAAAATCTGGCCCATTTCCTCTTTTTTTTTTTTTTTTTTTTATCTTTGGTGCTAAAAAAGAAATAAATCACAGATTAGTGCAGATTGGTTTTCATAAAATTCGGCCACATTCAATAAAACAAAACTTAATTTTACTAAGGACAGTGTTTAAAGAAGCACATTCTTTCTACAAATTGTCATTGCTGGGAACGTAACCACTGAGCTCACTTAGACCAGTTATTTCTCTGAATATGTGGTTACATATATACAGTAAAAATGTTTGGCTTCCTCTAGTCTGTAGGCAGAAAATGGAAAATGTTGCCAACTCCAAGAAACTGCAGCCATCCAGGGTTAATCCATGTAGCATACAAGGCGTTGGCAACATTCACAATAATTGTGTTTTCTATAAAATACTTATATTGTAGGCCAAGAAATATGTATGTTTATGCAGCCTGTGATCCTGCATATTATTTAAGTGTAACAACATATGTGCATTTGCTTGTTTCAGTTGTGAGTCTATGGCAAAAATGCAAGCCATCTTTGTGGCCATGAAAGCCAGACAAAATTGTAATCTATTGCGATATATCCATTTAAAACAAGCTATTTAAGAGGATTTATATAGTCCGTATTGCACTGGTGTAAGTATGAAGTGTATTTTTTTGGAATTCTGAGTTGGAAACAAGTTTTTTAACTTGTTTTAGACATTCAAATATGAACACAAAAGCACTATTTATTTACTGTACGGTGGAGGGCTTCTATGGCTCTTTTGCCCACCATATATTAAATGATTGTTGTGGTGAACGACCTACGCATAAGGTCCACAACACAAGCGGAGATCCCGCTCCACGCTGATGATAGGCAGTAAGCTTGAAACAGCTGTGCGTGGATAGGATTCTCATCTTGTGTATAGTCCAACTTTGGCTTTGCATGAAAGCGGTGTAATGCAGCGGGCATAAGCTTAAGGGAAGCCATGTTTAAAATTGTTATGGATAGAAGAACTAAGCATTTGTGGGCACATTTGCATGTCCCTGCTCAGCTTCCCAGAATGCAGTTTAATAACTATTTTTCAGAATTCTGAGCTGGAAAAAAGTTATTTAACTTTTTCTAGACATTCAAATGTGAACACATATGTACTATTTATATAATTATATATAAAATTAAGCCCGCAGAGTAACAAGTCGTTTTTTTGTCGCGGTGGTGAATCATGGCAATCAGAAGCTTTAAGAGAGACCAATGCACAGTCCTGCAGTATGGCAGACAGGTGGAATTGTTGTCAACAAAATGTAATGTACATAGGTGATTTTAAGTTTATAACTATATCAACTTAAAATACTAAATGGCAAACTAAGAGTGTATATGTGAGGCCTTTATAATCCCTTTAACCAGGATGAAGCATTTCATAAAGTTGGAAAAAATAATATCAATGCGCTTTTATTTAAAATACAATATCTGATCATGTATGGGAACCCTGCTGCCCACAGACGTCCCACATGGCCCCAGTCTGAACAGGGAAGTGTGTTCCTCTTTAAAAGCACAGTCCATTGTTTCCCCTTTATGGGGACTAGATCACTCTTTTGAACTACAGTCAAATAATCCCCTCAATATCTACAAAATGATGACCTTTATTCTCCATTATTTCACTTGTTCTCCTCCAGCAATGTAGCCAGCTTTGTGCAGTATAAAACCCAGAATGATACATGCATTATGAAGCATTTAGGCACTCAGGGGCCATGTATATGTGGTGTTTCAAGACGAATCTGTTGCCGACCACATGGTGCAGACACCATGGCAGTGTGGTCAGAATATAGACGCACGCCATCATCTCTCCACTCTGGTCTGAGAATAAACGGCTAAAATAGATCCTAAACTGAAATATGCTGGCAGGGTATATACCACCACACTTCTCTAAAGTATTAGATTTGGTAAAATTTTGTCCAAAGAGAAGCTTATTGGGAGCAGCGGGTATACAGGTTCAAATTGAAAGCTAAATAAGCATCACAATAATGGAACGTCTCATTTTTTGAGGATCCAATCTCTTTTCAGAAGACATAAGACTACCTCAGGTAATACCAGCTGAGCAGGTTTCCTTTGAAGACTCTCCCAGTTATTGCAGAATGAAAAGTGCAAATATAAACCAGAATAATTGCAGTTGGTGCTAGAAAGTGGAGTTTAAAAGTTGGTGATCTCCTAATTATCATCACAGATGAGTAATATATCTCAGTGGGGGTGATAAGCCACAAGAGCATGCACAGCTAGCAACTTCCGAGTTGTATTATCCACTCAAAATGTTTTAATAGCCAATTGTAATTATATTTATTTTCATATCTGCAATAATTCGAAACTTTAAAAATGGACAAGAATTCCTGAACATGAGCTGCATGTTTTAGTAATAAAATTCATATTCTATATTAAACTTAATACCAAAATAGAGGAGCCCAATCTGAGAAAGAGCTAACGTTAATAGGTTAGTTCTGTGGACATGATAACCCACTCTGAGAGCAGCCTCTTTTAGCTCACTTGTGCCCTTCACAGGGAGAAATATCCTGTAGTATATCAGTCTGGTCTCACTCACTACAGTGATACAGCCCAGAAATCTTATATATTATTAAATATTAACTTTATTAATGATCAATGCATAATTAAAATAGCTAGCTCCTCTTGCGGGGGCATAGCAGTGTTTTAATTGATGACCCAGTGTCATTTCCAGACATTGATTTAACATTTGTTTCTCAATACAAACTGAACCATACAAATAAACAGAATCACCTTATGTTGTGTATATATTTGAAAGTTTATTATATAAAGGTTTGCTGTCTCCTTAGACGATTACAAAACTGGTTAAGAGAAATGTACAAGCAGTGATAACCATTTAGGACTGATCATATTGATTACATGTTCGTATTATTGTTAAATTTATTTCTAAGTAGGAGATAAAAAACAAACAAACAAACAAAAAAAACACCTTATTTTTATTGTACTGCAGTCTTTATGTCTATTTTAAAGTATGGAAGCATTTTTGAGCATCTTCCAAATACTGAAGTCTGGGTACAAAGGGAAATCCATAATTATAATTCAAGTATTTTAAATCTTACATGCCATGCTAAATAATCTAAAATAAAGAATGATTGTACATAACTGTAGAAAAATATTCTCTATGATTTTTCTTTAAAAAAAAAAAATTTTTTAGACAGACCCTCCCACCAAAGATAACGGCAAAATAATTACATCCCTTTGTGTACAACGTCCCTTTATTTTGGATGAGCGTCACAAGATAAAGCCAATGCACATCATCTTCGGAAGTTACAACTCATCCGTTATCCACTGAAGCTTATCAAGAAGTAACATCTCATTGCTTTTTCTAGGACTGATTAAAAAGCAGACATAAATGGTATATAACAATCAAGGGGAATCTATATATGTATAGTTCAAAAATATTTCAAAGACATCAAATGTTGGGAAGGTACTCATAGCAGGAATAATGGGACAAATCCCTCCACCATGTAGAATTTAGATGGATTTAAAGCAGCAGTGCTCGATACAGACAATTTAGGCATTTCTATAGAATACTCTCATTTTGTATATCACATTTCTGATATTCACTGTACTGTGCAATCTTAATAAAAAAGAACAAAAATATCACCTAATTTAAGAACCTAACTGCAGTACACCCAAAATATGAATATAGTACAGAAATTATATAGATCTATATTTTAAAAAGTATGAGGAGCCATAAAAAAGTGCACATTTACTCCAAAACATGTAAAAATATAATAAAAAAAATATATTTTATACTAACAAGGGGCAATGAACCACAAACCAAACAGATATAGAGAAATAATGTCAAACAAAAAAAAAAGTGTGTATGTTGTGATCTAGTACTGCTGCTTTAACAATATTGTTGTTGGAACACATTTGAAGCACACGGTTTAATGGGACACGTGTATCATGCTTTAACATTAGCCTATGATGAAATACATGGTACCTTCAGGCTTTGTGCTGTCCTAGTAAATAGACACCACAGTGACGCAGTAGTTTGTCGCATCTGTGTTGTTTACAGGTTTATATCAGCATGACACTGTTCAAAACAGAAGCCCTGAGCATTTGCGCTTAAATAGAAGTTTTTTTTAGTAATAAAGAAGCCTGCATAGCTACGTCTTTCAAAGTTAAAAAGGATCCATTAAAATGGTAATACCAGGACTTACCTGCCTTTATTTTGACATGCTATTTAAACTTAGCTAATATTAAAACATGATGGAGTCTCTTAAAAATAAAGAATCGTGCACGCTACCCGGGCATTTCTCCAACTCACTTTTAGGCGCAGGTTTTTAATTAATGATAGCTTTACATTCATGAGAAGTCCGACAGTTGCGCTATTTTAGGAGACCGCACAATCCCTCAACAGAACCCAAGGCAGATTGACAAAAAAAAAAAAAAGGTACACAGGAAAAATATAACTGAAATGTAGGCAATGACTTTAAATCAACATAGTGCCAAAATGACCTGAAATTCAGAATGAAAAAAAAAAAAAGGAAAAAAAGACCAACCCAAAACAAAACGCAAAATGTTGAATGGCATAACATACACAATTTTAAGAAACAGTATTGATATAATGTAAGTGCTCAAAATAAAGAGTGAACATACAACCCATTAAAAATTGCTGGACTAGAACCGACTCCCTATAAAAATAATGCGGTTTGATGTAGGTATTTGTTTTCAGTGTATTCTTCATGCTGGGGAGGAGTTAGGTCTATTTGTCTCTATTCATTGGAGGGCCAGCTTACTCTTTCCCATTTTACAGACTTTCAGAGTCAGTAAGGTAGATGGGTTGCCATCAACAATTTAAAAGCGAGAACAGACAAAAGCAGCAGCATTGACAATGAGAACCGTCCGGGACAGCCAGCAGGTGCTTGCCGGAGTGTCTTTTTGATATGTGCTATCTGTTGGCTTGGTGTTGTGCTGTGGATCAGCTCTAGCGCTCTGTTGACAGATGAGGTCACCATCACAGGGCTGTTGAGGTAATTTTCTTTATACCTCTCCTCTGAGCAAGAGTAGAACGACCAACTGGTTCCAGCACAGGAGACAATGGATTGAGGTTCAAAGCAGAGTATGTAGCCGCCATCGCCCCCTACATGATAAAGAGAATAGATAAGTATGACATTAGCTGAATTTAGCATTTCTTGTATTGTAAAGCTATACTAAAAATAATAATAAAATAAAAACATAATAGAGTTTAGTCGTATGATGCTGTGTTTATAACTCAAATAGTCTGCTTTTAATAACCTCCAAATGATAAAACATTTATAAAAAGTATCACAGTGTACTCTCCAAAAGGATAAACAAATTAGAAGCCATACAAAAGGATGGCATATAAAATGGTGAATGGCCTAAGACAAAAAAACATACATAAGGAAAGACTTGACCTTATGATGTACAGCTTAGAGGACAGGAGGGAGGTACAATAGAAACCTTCAAATATACCAGAGTATTTAATAGAATTCAATAGGAAAGTACTGTATCTTCCACAAAGAGAGAAATGCAAGAACAAGAGATCATGATTTGAAATTGGAGGGTGGACAATTTAAGTCTTATGTGAAAGTAATACTTTACAAAATTTAAACAAAGTGATATGGTCAAAAACAGTTAAGGAACTTAAGCATGGGTGGGATAATCATATATCTATTTTGAGGTTCAATGACGCCAAGCTATTTATACAAAGGGCAGATTAGAATTACCATTTTATTTTTATCTGTCCTCAAATCTATGTTTCCATCTAAGAAAAGTTATGCTGGTATTATTTTCCAATTTACAGTATGTAAATATTTCAGTAGACACAGTCCTATTAACTTAATGAAAATACTGTATAACTAGTATCAAATCTGACTGTAGTAAGCTCTCTAAGGTATGACCAGGGCCTGACATATTGTGTTTTTTTTCATAATTAATGGTGTGTGTGTGTGGGGGGGGGGGGGGGTGAAATGCTCCTCCAACATGTTTAGACCATCTTTATGGAAGATCTTCCACTCAATATTAAAATTATACTCTGCATGGCACTTTAAACAAAGCACAATATTGAAAATGTTCTGAATCCAACTAATGCAACATTACCTTTACTAGATGTGGAGCATCCTGTCTGTTCAGCTGGAACTGAGGAAGCTGGTCACAGTGTACTATCCAGGGGTGCTTTAGTACCTGGGCAGCAGTTAATCTCTGATGTGGATCAACATGAAGCATCTTTGATACCAAGTCCTGAGTAAAGAAAAAAAATATATATATATAAACAAAAAACAAACAAACATAAAAAGCATTAAAAATGGCTGGCTATTGCCATATACATATACTTATATTTAGATTGGGTCACAAAAGCAAATGTGATTTCCATTAAAAGTTTACAGAAGTTTACAGACAAAGGATTTCACCCATTCAGCATTTTTAGGATTCAAATAGGAAAAATAATGTACAGTTTTTTATGTACAGTTATAAAACACACATACAAAATTAATTGATTTTGTGATAGTTTGAGATCATGAATGAAAATTTCCAATGAATCGTCATACCGGTTTACAGTTTCATTATTCAAAAGCATTTGAATTTCCATTATAACTTAAAGGACCACTATAATACCCTAACAGGAGCTTTATGTTTTAATGCAGTATTGATCTGTAATAAAATTCCTATTCAGTTATTTAGAAAAGCAATATTTAGTATTAAACTTAATTTCAAACATGAATATTTAAAGCTCCAGTTAAACTGCTTGCCTCCACCCCTCATGGAGGTGATCAAGGGGTGGGAGTAACTGTCAGGTAGCTAAACGGGCAGACACAAGCTTTTGCCTTTGCCAACATAAACCCATTTAACAAGCTTCCAGCCAACGATTAGGGTCTACTCCTGTCTAAAGATAATCTGTGTCTGACCATTTATGGCTCCACCTCTTAATAAGCTCATAAGGAGTGGAGACAAACAACTGGAATTTTAGTAGTTCATGTTTGAAAGGAGATTACATATTCAATATTGCTTTTCTAAATGATTGAATATGATTTTTTATTATTGATCAATGTCTGTTGATCACTTTTCTTTACATAATAATTAGGTTAGTGGTTGATGGTCGTGAATACAATGATTAAGTTTTCCTCATTTCATCTGAATATTTAACAAGGCTGCCTTTAAACAATGACTTTATAAAACAATACACAAATGAACAACAACTGCAGTAACTGGAGTTCTCATTTGAGAAGGCATTGATTTGTACACAACAGACCTTGGCAATATCGGAGACAGAATTCCAGTAACCACCACTTAGAGAGAATTTTCCACTTCCTATCCTTGCCAATATTTCTTCAGGAGTATCATCTGGTCCATTTGCAAAAGGAGTATATCTGTATAATTTGAAACAAACTGAATTAGTATCATATGCAGGTGGGAGGGTGAAAAGAATTACATTTACAGCCCACTTAAGCCTAAAAAAGGTCAAATAAATAAATACAAGCCTCTTTGTCAGACTCAGGAATGCAGGGGTAGAAAAATTCCAGGAGTTCCTAATATTGTTACTTCTGGCACCTAAATAGTTTACAGAAATATAATGTATCTATGTATAGACTCACCCCCTCTATAGCTTATAGAAACAAAAAATATTTGGCTCCCCAGTATTTATGTATTTTCCACCCCTGCTCATACCTATTATAACTGTTAATGCCACTTAAGGTATTCATTTTATTAAGTTAAAAAAGACATCACCTTTCTACATAGAAAGCTCTCCAGCTTTAGCCAGATCCCATGCCCTGCTCACTCTTAGTTTGCAAACATAATCAAGTCACCCTACGGTTTCTGTTGGTGCGGTTATATTAGGGATAGGTGTACCAGCACACAAGACTCTGCAGGCTAGAGAGGAGTGAGCTGACCATATCATCGGGATAATACCAGAAGATATGGGGCTTGCATGAAGTGGTTAAATATGGAAACATAATTTGAATATGTTAAAACAAACAAAAATAAACCCAATATTAAAGCACAAAGAAGGCCTCTTTAAGGTCCAATGCTTTTGTGATTGATCACACACCTAGACATCACCACTAAGACTCTTGGCAGTTTCACTGAAGGGTGAATGAGTAAGAAGATTTTTATCACTTTAAAAGGTTCCTGTGTATTTTTTAACCTTGTTTATCATTGTATCTTTTCATCCTAGACTGCAGATCTCTATGTAACTTACCCAGTTAACATAGTATAGAGGAGTACACCCAGGCTCCAGATATCACATGCAGCATCGTAGCCTTGACGTTTCAAAACCTGAAATAATGAAATAAACACTTAAAAATATACAACCACTCTCCATTTTCTACAACCATAACCCTTTGTATTATTTAATGCAATTTTTAATACAAATGTAATATACATATACACTAACATTTTTATATATGTATGTTTTTGATTTCTAATCCCCAATTTCAACTCTCCTAAATCTACCCTAGCACCTACCTCCACTGTCCCTCCCTACATATGGTAATTTTGTTATTGACTTTTTAACTCGTCACTGTATTAGTGGAGACATCAACTGATGTGGCGACTCATGCACCAGAGAGCTACTTTTACATTTAGTTAAACTGAGAGTGAGGCAGGACTGGGCTGTGCAGCACAGCTTTGTCATTGGCAATTAAAATGTTTATATTAAAGGGAGACAGAAATATTTTGTCTTCTTTATTGCATCTGAAAGACCGTACAGGTGGTCCCCAGTTAAGGACAAGATCCGTTCCAGAGAACCTTAAGTCCGATTTGTATGCAAGTCCGATCCCTGATGAATAACAACAATACCACCATAATGGCTCATCTGTGGTAATAATAATACAGTGTACTGTAATAATAAGTTACATAAACTATTGTGCACTCTCTTAATTCAAACAGAACATAAAATAGCCTTGAGAGTGCGTTCTTTAAGTAGGGGTTGTTTGTAACCCAGGGACCTCTTGTATTTTTCTTCAAGATTCAAATGTTTATCTTCTCTGGGGGCTTGCCCTTGTCTTTAAGTCATACTTCCCAATGAGACATATACAATTGTTAATATACCTCTTGATGCTATATTTTTAGGAGTTATCTATTGTGATCAAATAATCCTATGTACCAAGTTCTTCATTTGAAAATATCACACTCCTGATGAAACATTTCACTGACATGCAGAATCTTTATTACAGGAATTTACAGTTTAGTCTTGTGCTTAGAAGTGTGACATATGAGATCAGGATATAAATAGATAGGACATTACCTCAGGAGCGACAAAATTAGCAGTGTAGCATGGAGTCATCAGCAAACCATTTTCTGCCCTGAGTTGTTTTGCAAAGCCGAAGTCACAGATTCTAATGGACTCAGGATTTCCAGACTCATCCACATAAAGAATATTGCTGGGCTTTAGATCCCTGTGGACAACCTAAATGAACATGCCAATAATCAAACACGGTACTGAACGCTATCGGACACTTTTATTCTAAAAACAATAGCACTGCAGCATATTTTTGAATGGACATTTGGTGACTGTAGATACAGCTAGAACATAGTATGCAGATTTTTAATACATGTTCATTACCAGAATATCTATCTTTCTAGAATATCTAGAGCAGTTGTCTCCCAATTATTATTTTTTTGGAAGACCGGTCAAAATCACTGAGGTTCTTCATGGATCACCCGAACATTGCCGTGTGTCTTTGCAGACCAGCTAATGATTTTTCAGCTTATCGTGATATAGGTTATGTTGAAATACACTGTGCACATCCAAACAATACAATATAGCATCTAAACACATCTGAACTACTTAATTTTAGTAATATTGTTTTATCATTTGGTGCAATCCCAATTATTCCACAGACCAAAGTAAGTATGCCAATTTCCCTCACTTTGATTATTAAAGGATTTCAGTTCAATATATTACTCCTAGATTAGAGGTCCCATAGTAGTTAATAAAATATTTTTGCTTTAGGCAGTTTTGTTTTTATTTCTAGCTCTATTGTAAAACGCAATAAGCATTATTGAATTTTAATATGTAATCTTAAATGTATTATGTGAACCTAGGAACTGAAATGTGTGACATGTTTATCACATAGCTAGTTATAGAACAGTTTTCTATAATTTTGCACATACATACATTTTTGCATTTTGCCCAATGGAAACTATGTTTTATATTAAAAGATTTGAAACACAAACCCACAAGCTGTCACAGCTCCAGCAATTAGCTTTTGTCTCAAAAATATTCAGCTGTAACTAAAGCCAGCATTTCAGTTGTCCCTAGTGGATATTCTAAGTAAGATTTTTTTAGCACACTTTCATGATAATTACAGTAAACAAAGCTGCAAGAGGACCGATAATGGACCTAATGAGAAATCCTTTCAAATGAATATGTCAGTCTAACTGCTTCACACCGCTACATCGTTCTTTATCTCAACGGTATTTCTTACAAATGAAGATTTATTGGTCTCTCACCCATTGGGAATGGAGGTATTCAACGGTTCTCGTTATCGTGTGCAGCACTGCACTAGCCTCTCTTTCAGAGAAGAACTTCTGTCGTAGTATTTTGTCTAACAGCTCTCCTCCTTTCATTAACTCTGTTACTAGGTACACATATTTTCCATCATCGTATACCTGAAAAATTAAAGCGAGTCATTCCACATTGTGTAGGGTATATAATTGGGATTGATATTTTAATCTTCAAACACAAATTTATAACATATTCTGGCCAATTTTTTATTGGTCAGAAATTGGCAAAATATAAAAACAAGTAATATAATAGTGTACTCTTAGATTGTACCCATAGATTTTACATCTTGTAAGGTGCTTTAGGAAAAGTACTATGATTGATTTTAAGCTTAATAACAGGGCCCTCAATTCTTAATGAAAATGTTGGCATGTTACAAATAAAGGATAATAATAAAATACTCTGGATGTGATAAATGTATAAAAACAAATTCTAGCACCTCTCCTCTGCATGTGTTAACAATATTACCAGAAGTAGGCGTTTGTGTGCATGTCTGTTCAGAGTATATACGGGTACCCTAAGTTTGAAGGATTGGTGCTTGCTCTATTTACAGTAAATTTGATTGTGTAATATGATAAAACAAAGTAAAACAATCAAAGATCCAGCATAAACTATTTAAAACAACTATGTACTTTGCAGTACACGGACAGTCACTCATAACTAGACAGAGAGCTCCGATTGCTGGGCCATTCTTGGGTCTATTCACTTGGCAACTTGTTTAATTTGTGGCCAACTCTGCACCCTCATTATTTACGCAGCTTAGTATGGCAGCATTTTAAGGGTTATGTAAGTAAAATAACTGCCTATAATAAAGTCACTTCTTTATTAATTTTTAAATTCTAATTTAATTTTTCCAATGATTTTTAATCTTCTTTGAGGTTTAATCCATAGTTTTGGCCAGTTCTGTGTCCCTTTTAGGGATGTGTTTTTTCTGTATTACATCAGCACAATGTTTGCAGAAACACTGTACATGACATATGGAAAAATACAAAGAAGAACACGATCTAGTAATGTTTTTTTTTTTTTGGGGGGGGGGGGGGGGGGGGGGGGGTGTACATTGCCCATTGTAGCATAATCAGATACTTAATTTTAAAAAGAACAGTATGAACAGAGTGAAAGAATATGGTGTACATGAAAATAGAGTTGCTAGATCAGAAAATAGCATTTTTACATAAATTATTCATCTCTGCCAATTGATGAACAACTTACTTTAAGTAGTATGGAAAAAATACATTGTTATACTTACATCTTTTAATGTTATGATATTGGGATGCTGCCCATAGCGTAACAAAATTTCAATTTCTTCAGTTGGATCCCTCTTACTTTTATCAATTATCTAAAAATAATAAAAAAAAAAAGAAAAAAGATATGTGTTCAGATGTACCAACATTGCTGCAGCTCAAGATGCATTTGCGGCTGTTCTTGCATGCAATAACGAACATATTAGCAAGAAAATATTAACTTCTTTTTTCGGCAATCTGACAGCCTTTACCTAGTATAAAGAACTGCCCATGTGTATTTCTTATATACATTTTAATGCAAACAACAAGCTGATTAAAATACAAGTGGCACTAAAAATGTTTTCACATGTTGTACCATAAATAGATAAATATCCTTAATTAAAATTTAAGTCAAATGAGTTAACTAGGAAAGGTGGGCACAGTATTTGCTTATTAGGTAAACAAGGCTAAACAGACATATGGAAATGTTACCTAAATGCACATGGAAGGTTTCTGGATTTTCCTACGTATAAAATATACCTGCGCATCCATTTACTTTATTTTATGAAATAGTGCTTATACGCTCGTTTTTTACTGCTTAAAATTATATAAATACTATCTGCTTGGGTCTACCCTCTGCAGCCCATGAAGACATACTCTGTAGTACTGGCTGTGCAACTCACCAATCAATGGTCATCTTTCAGAAGCATGTGTCTTCAGGAGTAGCAGACCCAACAAGTACTAAATGCATGATTTTAGGCAGTAAAACCAAAGCTTATAAGCACTTCTAAATAAAATAAAGTACATAAAAAGAAACAGATATTGGAGTATATTATATTCAAAGTAATATCCAGAAACCTCCATGTCCATTTAATCCAGGATTGCAGAATTTAGTGAGAGGAGATGTACTTTTCATTCCTTATTTTAAAGAACAGCCTACCAACAGGGTATCAACTGCCTCTCTATCACATTTTATTGTTCTTCATATGTTTACACAACCCCTTCACTTCCACCAATGCACTAAAAATCTCCACTGCCAATCAGAATGCTGTTCTCCCAGCACAATGATATTTAAGTCTCCACACAGGCTGAGAATGGTGTGTAGAGCATGGCATGTTAAGATCTACCTGCCACAACTTTGAAATATACTAGTCGATCTGAATGGCTCTGCATTAAGCAAAATGGGAAAACCAATGCCAACAGCGTGGTTTACTTCTACTCAACACCACATTTGTATGTACAGACTTGACTCTTACCTTTACTGCATATTCCATGTTGGTACCCTTGTGAATACATCTTTTGCAGATGGAATAAGAGCCTACACCAATATCTTCTTTAAGTTCATATCCATCAGTGAACTGGATACTATTTCTGTGAAGCTGGAATAAAATTTTACCTAATTTATTTTATTTAAATGATAAATTCTTAATTTACCATAATACCTAGCTATAACTACAAAAAATAGACTTTACCCAAGTATTATTTTATAATTCCTGAATTCTTCACTACAAAGATATATAAAAAAAAAAAAAGTGTAACAAACAGCAACTAGTGGGTGTTCTGATAATATGATAAAACAGCTCTGCAGACTTTAAAATTAACATGATTACTGCATAGGGTTGTTGATTTCAAAATATACAATAAAATATCGATGATGGCTACCATTGTGCCATGTTTGATTGCATTAAAAAACAAATATATTTACAGCACACAATATGCTATGTTCCATTGCAAAAAAAAAAAATGTTCACAGCCAAGAAAGAATACAAATGGCTTACCGGGACAATACCATGAACCCCAACTGTTTGTATTGTTTGATTTTCCTCTTCTGAAGCTATTGCAACAAAGCTAAAACCCCTGAAAAGCTGGTGAGCGTTGGCACTTGCTGGAATACCAGGAGAGTCTAAGAAAGCACAAAAGGATAAACTGCTGTAGAATAATGGCATTAATACTGAAATAATGTAAGTTGCACATTTTAGTGTATGTAATTCATTGTCAAAACAAACTCCAAAAAACAAGAACACCTCACCTTTTGGCGTCTTAGCTGTGAATTCTGGATCAAAATAAAATGTATCTTCTGGTCCACCAGTAGCTGGTTTGAAAGGCGGCTGAATCTCTCTCCTATATAATTTCTACCAAAGAAAATCTATTTATATACCATATATTTTTACACAATAGAATACATTTCAAAAACAAAAATGCACAAGAGATAAGGGGTCAATGCCCAAGGGTCTCTGTGTCTATTTTTTGAACACATAATTATATATATATATATATATATATATATATATATATATATATATATATATATATATATATATAAATAAATAAAATACTCACATTCCAGTCTATTGTTGAGAAAAAGGGATGTCTCTTAATCTCTTCTACACCATCTGGCCCAGCACCTATGATCATCAGAAAATAATATTACATTGCATTTTACAAGAAGCTTTCTCTCTCACAATTTGACATTAGTTTTGATTTTTTTAGAGGATCGTCCAAGCTTTCGAAGACTATTCAATATCCAAGAGCAAAACTTCAACTGGTTAAAGAGACAATAATGCCTCTGTATACGAGACTAAACTTACAGAATGTACATACTAAATAATAAAATAACATTTCAATATATGTATACATTTAAAGCCATAATCAGATTGACTCAATAGACTAAGAATATCAGCTCCTCTAAAGTGAATTGTAAAAAGCAGCAAAAGGCAAAATAGACAAGTAACATAACTTAAAAATAAACAGACCAACAAATAAACAATGTATTGCTTCGCTCACATAAAATACTTTTATGTTTAGTTATAACTAGCCCATTAAATGAATACAGGCAAAGATCCTCACCTAATCTGTTAGTAGGGTTTCTCTTGAATAACATGCGCAGCAGACTCTGTGCCTCTGGAGTTAGAAACTGTGGCATCCCAAGCTTGGCCCTAAATATTAACATAAAACAATTCTGTTAGTTAGTTGAATAGCCTAGGATTAAGTTAAGGTGACAGTGACCAAGTGGTGAATACCAGCGCAGTAGGTGCAGGAAGAATTCACAACCCAAGCAGCTCTCCAGCTACAACACGTTTCAATGTTGTGAAATGTAGGTCTTCTCTTTTTTTTAGATTTATATGCAACTATAATAGTAACTAATATCTGCTGCATGGCATTAGCATCCCATCATAACTCATCTACGGCAATAATATATTTGCATACAAATATGTGGTTAAAATGTCAATGTGATAATATATAAAAGCTTAAATATTATCTGGAAGCAGGACTATTATAATATACGATCTTAATTCATGATGCCTACATTTCAATAAACAACAAAGCCGGCCTTTGGAAGAAAGGGGCAAAATACAATGTGTACAGCACTGTTAGAATAACTCTCATTTTGGTGGCTCTATTGTTGGGTCCTTCAAGTAATATGTGTCCTATATCTCAGAATGACTGGGAATTATTAACACACCATAGTGTTTGAGAAATGTGTAAAATGAGGATTAAAAGCTGAATGAAATTTGCACAGGATGTGCTTGACACTAATAAAAAAACAAAACAAAAAAGAACCATACATACATCCTCAGTATCTGTTTTTATAATAGACACCAACACATTCTTCAAAGCATTTCTTAAATAAAGAAAAACTTAAGCTAGTCCTATGAAAAATGTATAAAGTGTCTGGGATGCAGAAATACAATGAAACAATAAATATTACATTTCAGTATTGCATTTTCCCAACAGTTCTACAAAGTAGGTAAAGTCTTAAATATTTTTGTGTGTTCCTATAATGACAAGTCAGTTTCAAATGTGTTCTAATAATCAACGTTAAAATATAGTTATTCTAGGTTTAAAAGTCCAACCCAATATAAAAACAAAGAAACACACACAAAAAAAAACAACACAAAAATAAAAACAAACTCACTTTAGAATCATGGTCATGGTTTCTTTTCTGTCTTTGCCTTGAAAGGGTAAGGTACCCGTGAGCATTTCAAACTGTGGAAGAAACACAATAAAAGTTAAATACAATAATTCAAACTCACTGATAAAATAGGAGAATAATAAAACAAGCATTGTTTTAAATTTATTACTATAAGTGACAACATTTGTAAATACATTAGCAGTTCACACCATACAGTACTTGAGAAAAATAAAGTAACTTCAAATCTATCTACATAAAATAGATGGGTTCTCAAATGCAAAGTATGACAGATAAGCAAGTAGTAACAGAAAACAAAGGCCATCCTGGGGCTGGCTAGGGTAGATAATCCATCCTACTCTTATCAAATACAGAGGATGACCAACATATGGTATATCTCATCATGTGTGTAAAATCTCAAAACATAGGACTTTATGTAGGTGAAAAAGGACAATCACTACATAACAGGACAAACTCACACAGATTAAATATTAACAAGAAGAGAAAAACTCCAGCGGGATCCCATTTCTATCAAAATGGACAAAGCATTAAAGATCTGGGAGTCACAATATTACATAGTTACATAGTATTTGAGGTTGAATAAAGACTGTTAATCCACATATTAAAAGGATCAGAAGAGATCTAAAAAGGTTGAACTTTATGGACTATTTGATAATATTTGTTATTGGACTAGATATAAGTAATGGGGTTGAAAGTGTAGAGGATATAAGGGATGAATTAACTCATCAGGGAGTAGATGGGGGGAGGGATAGTTTAGGCAATAGGGAGTTAGTACTAAAGTAACTCAAGTATAGTGGCAGGCACTTCAGAACTACAGACTCATAACATAAGGTGTATGTTTGCTAATGCCAGAAGCTTGCCAGGAAAAATGGGAGAGTTAGAATTATTAGCAATTAATGAAAAATGGGTTTTAATAGGCATTACCGAAACATTGTGGGATGAATTTCATGACTGGACTGTTAATCTGGATGGTTATAACCTATTTAGGAAAGATAGGGGCAATGAGATAAAAGAGGAATAGGGATTTGCCTGGATTTAAGCCTATAGTCAGAGAAGATATTTATGGGGGAACTAGTGATAATGTTGAATGTTTGTGGAGTTAAATAGCGGAGGAGCAAATTCCAAAAGAATATTAGGAGGAGTTTGCTATAAACCCCCAAATATAGCTGAAAGCGAGGAAGTACAATTATGGTTACAGATTTGAAATAAAGCTAAGCATGGGCAAGTTCTAATAATGGGAGATTTTAATTACCCTGAAATAAACTGGATAAATGAGACCAGCATTTCAGCTAAGGAGAGCAGGTTCTGGAGTACACTGAGGGATCATTATCTGGCCCAAGTTATACAAGTGTCTACTAGAAATGAGGCTATCTTAGATTTAGTCATCACAATTAATATTGATACAGTATCAAATGTTGGAATAGGGCAACCTTTGGGAAGCTGTGATCACAACACAGTCTCATTTGAGATTGTATTATAAAAACAACATTTTAAGGGGCCAACGAGAACTCATAATTTTAAAAGGGCAGATTTTAACGGTCTAAGGGCAGCAATACAAAGTATAGACTGGGACAGAGAACTGATAGGTAAAAACACTGAAGATAAATGGACAACATTTAAATCCTTACTAAATATACATACTTATCACCATATACCAAGTGGGAATAAAAGTAAAAGTAAATCACATCCAATGTGGCTTAACAATGATTTAAAGATCAAGATACGGAGTAAAAAACAGGCATTTAAATTATACAAACAAGAGGGGACAGAGACTGCTTTACAGGAATACAAGGAAATAAAAAAGGCTTGCAAAAGGGCGATTAGACTGGCTAAAATAGAAAATGAAAAATTGCAATAGAGAGTAAGACTAACCCTAAAATATTTTTGTAAGTATATTAATGGGAAGAAGGCTAGGAAGGAAGCTATAGGAACATTACAAATGTGACACAGGCTGTCTGATAATTAGTGACCAGGAAAAGGCAGATGAGCTAAATAGGTTATTTAATTTGGAATACACAATGGAGGTACCAGTGGTTGAGACACTGCAGCATAATGGGGCTACACTACCTTTTCCGAATAATTGGTTAACGCAGGAAGTAATCCAAAAGAGGATAGAAAAAATAAATGTTAATAAAGCCCCGGGTCCTAATGGAATACATCTAAGGGTACTAAGGGAACTTGGTTCTTTCTGTAATAGCCAAACCATTATATTTAATTTTTCAAGATTCACTAAACACAGGGTCTCTACCAGATGACTGGAGAAAAGCAGAGGTGATACCTATTTAAAAAAGGGAGCAAGAGCAATTCCGGGGTATTATAGACCAGTGAGCCTCATTTCTGTAGTGAGGAAGCTTTTAGAAGGGTTAATAAGGGATAATATACAAGATTATGTCAATTTGAACAGGATTATAATTAGGAGTCAACATGGATTTATGAGGGATAGGTAATCTCAAACAAATCTAATTAGTTTCTATGAGGAGGTTAGTAGGAACCTGGATCAAGGCAACTGGATGTAGTTTATTTGGATTTTGTGAAGGCTTTTGATACAGTGCCACATGGGATATTATTGTGCAAACTAAGGGTTACAGGAATTGCAGTAAATATCTGCTCATGGATTGAGAGCTGGCTAAAAGACAGGAAGCAAAGGGTTGTTGTAAATGGAACATCCTCCGATTGTACTAATGTGGTAAGTGGGGTTCCTCAGAGTTTAGAATTAGGTCCTCTCCTTTTTAACATATTTATTAATGACTTAGAGGTGGGATTGGAAAGTAGTGTCTGCATTTTTTCTGATGACACAAAATTGTCCAAGGTAATTAAATCAGATAATGATGTGCTTTCCCTCCAAAGGGATTTACATAAAAAATTGAGGAATGGTCATCTAAGTGGCAGACGAGATTTAATATGAATAAATCTAAAGTTATGCATCTGGGAAGGAAAAATAGCCATGCAATTTATAAATATAGGGGTATCAGATATTGAAAGGGATTTGGGAGTGCTTGTGGACAACCACCTAGGTAACAGTGCTCAAAGCCAAGTAGCAGCTGCAAAGGCAAATAAAATATTAGCATGTATTAGGAAGGGTAAAGAAGCCAGGGAAGCAAATATAATTCTGCCACTATACAAATCTCTAGTACGCCCTCATTTGGATTATGGAGTACAATTTTGGGCACCACTTCATAAAAAGGACATTTTAGAGCTGGAAAATGTACAGAGGAGGGCAACAAAACTAATAAGGGGAATGGAGGGGCTAAGTTATGAAGAAAGACTAACCAAATTAAACTTATTTTCTCTAGAAAAAAGGCGTCTAAGAGGAGATATGATTACCGTATATAAATACATCCAGGGTCAGTATAAAGATCTGTCAAGGGAGCTTTTTGTGCCAAGAGGTTTTCAACTGACAAGAGGACACCCCTTGAGGTAAGAAGTAAAAAGATTCCACCTTAAAGAAAGAAAAGGGTTCTTCACAGTAAGGGTGGTTAATCTGTGGAATTCTCTACCAGAGGAGGTGGTGACAGCGGATTCAATAGATAACTTTAAAAGGGGACTGGATTTATTTCTAATTAAAAAGGGAATTTAGTGTTATCCTGGATAATTAGAGAGAGAGAGAGATTATTGATCCAGGGAGAAATCTGATCGCCAGTATCTGGGGTCAGGAAGGTATTCATTTTTTCCCCCCTTTGAGACGTTTGGCTAGTCTTCACTTGTTTTTTTTTTTTAAAGCTTGCCTTCCTCTGGATTAATAAATAATGAAAAAAAAAAAATAGTTGATTAATAATTAACAACTAATTAATTAATAACTAATCCACATATTGCAGATCAGAGGAGATCTTAAAAGGTTGAACTTAATGGACTGAAAGTCTATTTTTAACCTTAATTACTATGTAACTACGATAAAGAGTTTTCAGACACAAGAGAAAGATGGATTTTGGAAGTTAAAATTATTTCTCTGATTCATGGATTAAACCGTGACAAGGAATTTCTGTCATATTATTACTTACAATTGTCATCACTGGGTACTCGTAAATTAGAGTCCAATTATGTCCTAATACAGCCTAAACCCAGAATGATCAAAGGAGCTGTGTTCATTTGTTGTCACAGTGTGACTGTCTTCACACAATCACTGTACTGTTCATTTTATTCTGCGTAATGTATAAACTGTCTGTATAATGCAGTGTAATATTTAACCTAGTTGACTTTTTAAATATTGCTGTGGTTCTGCCTTTTTTTATTTATTTTTTTATAAAAATATTTTTTGCAACATAAAATAGAAAACATAGTATATATAAAAAAGATTTGTAATTATTTTAAAATTATAAAAAAAAGAAAAAAAGAAGTTTGAACATTTCAGAGAAAGCACTTCAACTAGACAACTTTAACAGGGCAATGTAAACCCATTGTAAAGAATACCTGAATCTACAATAAAAAAGAATACACTTTTTAAATATTTACTTTCTAAAATATTTGGCCATTATCAAGTTTAGTTCTTCAAGCGCATGTTGTAAACATGACTATAGCCTGGGTCACCTCACAATGTATACCAGTGGTATAATCTGAAAATAGGAGTACTTCCCTTATTAAGTATAAGTAGCTCCTCTTTATTATATTAACACTGGTACCAGAATATGCAAGTCTGAAATTATATGGAGTTTGATAGTAAAAATATAATTACTATTGTCAAATAAAGAATAGTAGTATGGTCACACGCTTGTTTGGACATGTTAAAATGAGAAACCTACCATTAGAACACCAAAAGACCACCAGTCCGCACTCTGTGTGTGGCCCCGTCTATTTACTACCTCTGGAGCCATGTATTCTACTGTGCCACAGAAGGAATATGCTTTCTTTTCATGGTCGATGGACTCCTTACTAAGGCCAAAATCTGCAATAGAAGTACAGTAAGATTAGGACAAGTTGCATTCTAAAAATAAAGCTTTGGAAATCAAAAACAACGGTATCTACATATCTATATCAGTTTAAGGATAATGTAGATATTAAAGCATAATGACGGCAATAAGCAATATATGTGCAATATTTCTGATAGTTTGAAATGCGGAGGCCACGAGGCGCGGCGCGAGCAGGAGGCCACGAGGCGCGGCGCGAGCAGGAGGCCACGAGGCGCGGCGCGAGCAGGAAGACAAGGACAATGAGCAGGAGGCATTGCTGGTAAAATGGAATAGGAGAGAAATGAAAGAGCACTGAGAGAAGGCAAGAGGAAGACTAGGATTTTTACTGAAGTGGGTGACTGCTGACATTATTCAGAAAAAAACAAAAACATACCTGTTAATTTGATGTGACCCTCTTCATCAAGCAAAATGCTGCAGAGAAGAAAAAACAAAAAACACAAATATAAAATGTTTAGAAAATAAAATATTGTTACTGTATTCAAAAATGCTCCAGGTTGTTGAACAGGACACAGTATAGTGTGCAATTTTACTCAGCTGATTTAAATAAAATAAATTTAAGATAGGCTTATTGGTGATGAGAAAAAAAAAAGCAACACAGAACTAGGTTGGTTATATGGCTTCCAAACGAACGCCAAAATGATTATTTAAGATGCTAGTGCTAAGAAAACACGAGAACCTTAAAATGAAGAGTATTGTGGATGTCCTATTTTCAGCAGTCAAATCTGTAGATAAGTGAGAAAACGCTCGACACAATTTAATCCATTTTACATGCAATTTAACACAGCAAAGGGTCATCTAAGTAGAATCTAAGGAGAACTGCCTAGTTTGGATGTTCTGTTCTGTATTTTTTTTTTTTTTTTACCGCATTAAAAAGGTAGATCTTACAATGAAATTTACACTTTTTCCCAATATGCTTTTCAGTGGCACCCCTAATTTGCTTGTTATCACCTATACATACTTTATTTATAAGATTATATTTCCTTATTATCAATATAACCCCTTATTTTAACGCTAAAATGTTCTTTAAAAAGAACCCAAAACTCAAGCAAGCTTTTCACAAAGAGGAGCCTTTTTGGATTTTTTCTTACATGAAGGTTTGGTGAATAAATACAGAATAACTATTATTTGAAACAAATATATACAAAAATAAATAAATGAACAGGGTGGTGGAATTAGCCCTGTACACACCATGCAAAAATTACGTTATTAATTTGAGCCTACCAAACAAATAGTATAACTTACTTTTCTGGCTTAAGGTCACGATATATTATTCCAAGAGTATGAAGATGGTCTAAAGCAAGTGCCAATTCTGCAAGGTAGTACTTCACATCTTCTTCAGTGAACATTACCTAGTAACAGAATAAACAGAATTCAGGGTTTCAAATCTTTAGTTTCACTAGCCACCAAATCAAAAAGGGAAGGGAACTTACCTCTTTGGATAAGCGAGTAAATAAATCCCCACCCCTGAGAAAATCCAAAATAAGGTACAGCTTGCCTTCGGTCTGGAAAGCTTAAAAGAAAAAAAATAATAATAATTTAAATCAGGGTATTTAAAAGATTTAAAAGTGAAACTCTTAAAAAGGACCACTGTAGAGGCTTTTAAAAAAACTTTAGATTGAAGTTTACTGTTTTAGACTTTAACATATACGCTACTCTTCACCCCTCATCAGTCCAGTTAATTTATGTGTAATTATCTGTTGTCCAGATAACATGGTTTCTCTGCTCCATCCCTGCATTGGCTATTGCTGTAAAATCTACACTGCTTAAAAAATAAAATAAAAAGTAAGACCGACTGCTGAGCAGATCCTATTTCATATCCTGGAAAATCTGCTGGAGGCAACAAAGTTAATTTTAAAAGTAATTTTAAACAAGGTACATTACATTTTTCTTGTTGTTAATCAGTAACTAAATGAAAATATTAAATCATATTGTTTGGCTAATACAGTGGACCGTTAATGCATTTATTGTAATTACATGCTTTAAAAGGATTGAATTAAAGTCCCCAATTATTTTTAAATAAGAATATATGTTATTTTAAATAAATACATCCAAATCCTAGTTCAATAATTTACTTTTTTCCAGCTTATCACAGGTCCATCCTGCTAATCCGCCCCACTGTGAGTTTTAATAACGGAGGTAAGGTTGTGAGGCAAGAGTAAAGGATCTCGGAAAGTAGACTCCTACTAGGATTATCACACAAACTTACATTTGTTTTGTTAGGCTTAAAAAGTAACTTTTTGGAGACAGTTCTTAGATCAGATGATTATTTGTATTTACTGTGATAGTTAATAACAAGACCAGGTATAAAATCGGAGGATGTGACAGTATGTGACATTTTAGCAGCTGGTGCTATTCTGTCACCAGCCAAAAACCTATTACTCACCATAGTGCAATTTGACAATAAACGGATGATTAACTTCCACCAAAATATCACGTTCCATTTTTGTTCTAACACGGTCTCGAACTGGAGGTGAGAAAAAGGATAACATTTAAAATCTGAGAAAATGGATTGTTAAACACAGGAGTAAACAGACTTTTGCAATGTAAAATGATAATTTATACAAATTAGGCATCTACACAAAATTACTTTTCATTTGCGCAATTTACAAGTACATGCTGAATCATGCTGTCTATCACTCCACAGGAAGTATCAGAACTTTGGCTTAAAATATATATATGTTTTTTTACAGAAAGACTATTTCTAGTTACACCAACTATGGCCCGTTGACTATAGTAATTTCTAATCATCTTCTCACAGAACCCCAGGCAGGCCAGGATTTAGGGATAGCACTGTATGAAAACAGATGTGGCAAATAGTACTCATATGCATATTGAAGTTTTGTGCATTATGAATGCTTCTGATAGAGGGTACTTAGTAGTGTATGAAAACATTTTTTTTTGCACAAAATCAAAAGCTTGCAAACTCAAAAGATTTAGCAAACTATAGGGTAACACCCCTGAAAATCTCTGCTAAAATGATCATAAAATTCATAATTTGTTTTGGCCAATCACATGCAGCTATAACACTGCTTCAATCTGTGAAGTCAGTTTGTGCAGCAAGACATCAGGGAATGTATAGTATTGTTTTAAGCCCGCGCAAGGAAGAAAGAGGAGCTCAGATCTTGCTATGTGGATCTCAGAAGACTCTGTGGCTCAAAGGTTAGTATAGGGTTAAAAACAGTACTCAAATACAGTGTATCTATTGGTAGGTACCATGTACCTATATAAGCAGCTCTGTGAGTGTGGAAAACATTTATTTTAGATCAAATAAATGTATGTGTATAGAATGACTCCATGTAATGTGCGTTTCTGATATAAGCAGCATGTGTCAGAGGATCTAAACTTCAAGGCATATCTAAGTTTCCCCGTCATTACCCTTTTCTAATCTAATTGTCTGTATCCACAGTGTTACCCTTGGCTTATCTGGGATTCCATGATTCGGTACCACAGTTCAAGTGTATATTGCAGGTACTTTCCATGTATGTACACAAAAGCCACGCCACTAGTGAAAACCTAACATTTTCAGACATTATGAACTCTGCCTGCTGCCCTCTGAATTCATATTATAAATAGAAGAGCAGACAATCTGCTGCTTGTATTAAAATAGCTTATAAAGCAGGATCGTTATTAATACATAATGAAGATCCCAAGATACATGATCTGAAATTACTGCTTCAAAGGACACCAAAACCATGTAGAACGTGCAACACACTTATATGTACACCAAAGCCTCTGTATTTGTTCTGATATAGTCTATATTAAACATGGGCATGTGTATTCTTTGTTCGTGCCCACTCTAGATATTATTATTAGCTAACGTGATAAACGCCCACTGGCGGTACTTCCTGTAAGCATTCATAAGCTCCATAATTAGGAGTTTGCTTTGCATCATCTGTGTATGAATAATGTTGGCAGCAAAGAAGCTACTGCAAGGTCCTGTACAGTTATTAAGTTGCTGAAACCTCACAGGAAATGAAAGCCAGTGGCAGAGGGGTTTTGGCAGAAAATAAATGTATAAAAGTACAGGAATACATTACACATACAAGCCACTGTAAGGTTTGTTTTATTAATCACTTTATTTTTACATGGTCTTACAATAACATTCTTGTGTTCATTTAACAAACTGGAAGTCACAAGAACTTTAGAAAAAGATAAGGACCAATATGGAGTGTATACAAAACTACCTAAAATCCCAGGCCAATCAAAAAAAACTCCCCCTCTCATAAAAAATATTTATATATCTATGTATAATGGATTACAAGAGCGAAGCCTTTGCGGACACATTTGCATGCCCCTGCCCAGGTTCCCAGAATGCAGTGTAATAACTGTATTTCTCAGAATTCTGAGCAGGAAACAAGTTTAACTTGTTTTAGACATTCAAATGTGAACACAAATGTACTATTTATTTACTATCCATCTATATATAGTATCTCACAAAAGTGAGTACACCCCTCACATTTTTGTAAATATTTTATTATATCTTTTCATGTGACAACACGGAAGAAATGACACTGCTACAATGTAAAGTAGTAAGTGTACAGCCTGTATAACAGTGTAAATTTGCTGTCCCCTCAACATAACTCAAGACACAGCCTATAAATGTCAAAACCGTTGGCAACAAAAGTGAGTACACCCCTAAGTGGAAATGTCCAGATTGGGCCCAAAGTGTTAATATTGTGCGGCCACCATTATTTTCCAGCACTGCCTTAACCCTCATGGGCATGGAGTTCACCAGAGCTTCACAGGTTGCCACTGGAGTCCTCTTCCACTTCTCCATGATGACATAACGGAGCTGGTGGAAGTTAGAGACCTTGCACTCCCCCACCTTCCATTTGAGGATGCCCCGCAGATGCTCAATAAGGTTTAGATCTGGAGACATGCTCGGCCAGTGCATCACCTTTACCTTCAGCTTCTTAAGCAAGGCAGTGGTCGTCTTGGAGGTGTGTTTGGGGTCGTTATCATGTTGGAATACTGCCCTGCGGCCCAGTCTCCGAAGGGAGGGGATCATGCTCTGCTTCAGTATGTCACAGTACATGTTGGCATTCATGGTTCCCTCAATGATCTGTAGCTCCCCAGTGCCGGCAACACTCATGCAGGCCCAGACCATGACACTCCCACCACCAAAAGTATACATCTATACTGAGGAAAAGTAGTTGAAATAATCCCTAAATGACAGATAAATGGATAAGGCACAAAGCATAAAAACACTGATATGAGATGAAACCCTCAGTTTAAACAGCGATGCAGAGAGAGTGGAGGCAGCATCTGACATCATCAGGTAAATGCATATAAGGGGAATAAACACAACATATTATAGAAAACATACATACATATGTGTATATATGTTTGCTCTGGGCCTGCATGAGTGCTGCCAACGGTTTAGACATTAATGGTGGTGCAGAGTTATTTTGAGGGGACAGCAAATTTACACTGTTATACAGGCTGTACACTTACTACTTTACATTGTAGCAGAGTGTCATTTCTTCAGGATCTGACGTTCTTCAGGATCACATGAAAAGATATAATAAAATATTTACAAAAATGTGAGGGGTGTACTCACTATTGTGAGACACTGTGTGAATGTATAGATAGATGAACATTAGTTTGTTATTTAATTCAGTGATGTGAAACAAAAGTCAGTGCTGTATTATTCTGGATAATAATGAAATAAAAAGTAATAACACACAGCTGTAACCATGAACAAGTCCCAAGGCTCCAGGTTCACAGACAAAGTATTGGGACATCTATACATCAATGGAGCGGACATTTAATCACTCCAATGACCACTGGGGACACACATTTAAGATATTTTGTTTTAAAGAACTAAATTTGAAGTAGGCAACATTTTAAGAAAATGCTGAAAAAATGAACACAGCTACTAATCTATTACTTTAATGAGAAAATTATGCAAATGTGGATGTTCTACCAAGTTCGTTTGTTCAGTCTCCTCTTACCAGAGGAAGCTAATCACTGGAAACTGAGAAGACGTTTCTATTTGCGCAATGGGAATGTGACCGCTACAACGGTCAGTGCTCTCATTATTACTCATGCAATGTTCACTACTTTTCTAGGCTGTTTCTGCCTCATTACAAAGAAAATTTAAAATCTGCAGTAAAGAATAACTACTTGTAAAAGTGAACATTTTTAGAAGTTATTTTTTTTTCCTAAGAACTCTTACCCATTATCAAGGTTTGTTAATCAAAAGACTATAGAAAATAATGTAACCTCATTTAAGATCTACAGAAACTGTAAATGTGGTATTTCTTTGCCTCTTTAAATTAAATGAAGAGTAATTTTCATCACCACATATTGAAACCATAATTATACTGCTTGCTCCCCAACAATATCTCTAATGTTTTTTGATATTTGAAAGCATAACTAGCAATTACATTTTAAGTCAAAGATATAGATTTTTACTTCTTACACAAAACAGCCTGATAAAAAAATCCCCCAATAACCTGCTAATAAGCTATGTTCAACCAGTCACTATATCACCACATGAAAGACGTTGTGCTTTTACCTTTAAGTGTGGCTTTTTTTAATACCTTCATTGCATACAATTGCCCAACGTCGGATCCTGAGATTTTTCTCACCAGAAATACCTGCAGAAAATGTTAAACCAAGGTTATTAAAAGCAAACAGTACCACTAGCTGCTAGGATTTATCACTGATAGGCAAGGGAGGTAACGGCCTCAAGGGATCAGCAACACACAAGCACCGCAGAGATGGGGATTTTCATTGCGGAGCTCTGGTTTTATTAATCTTTTTATATTTCTGTAGAATGAGTAAATTGACATTACCTTCTATTAATAAGTCTGATAATTCACAGGACTGTAGAATTGAAGTGAATGTAATGGAATACTTCTGTTCATTTATGAAAAGGGTCAGTGAAGTCACCATATGTGCTCTGCACCACCTGATAGTGAGGAACATTGCTGCTACATTAATGAAGTTATGAGCTTTTGAGTAGTAGTAGTAGTTTTTGGAAGCTTATAACCTACCTTTGCATCAGCAGATTACATATTAACTTCACATCAGTCAGTGGCACTAATTGCAACAAAATGTGCAGAGTGTTTAAGGAATTGGTACATTTCCAATATTAGTTGTATTTGCTATAATGTTCTTTTTCACCCACAGTAAATCCTGCTGGGGCATAGCCTAGTGGGGAAAAGCAAGTGACAAATAAATGTCAGCTGTGTGTTTGAACCCCCTTGCTGTGCCCTCACCTCAAATAGTAAGTTCTATTTTGGTTACAATAGATATATAGATATATAGAATATATAATAAAAAAATATTACATATACACACATTCAGAAAAGGGTGGTATGAGACCAATATGAGAGTTGTGATGCTGCAAACTTGGATTTTGATCCACCTTGAAATCTACCCTTTCCCTTTTTCAGTGACGTAACGCTAACGATCTCTTTTTCCATTGGCTCCATCTGAACCCGTAACAATGCGATTGCTTAATTGTTTGCGTTCGAGCATGCAACCCCCGACGGCCGCGAACCGGGTTTACGAAATAGGGCTAAGAGCGAGAGAGGCTTTCTAATTAAATAGCGACGTAAGTTGGGCAAATCTCAACCCCGCAGCCGTTGCGTGCTACACATTGGACTTGCAAGGCTGGAATTTAATATAGCTATAGACCAGCAGCTCCCAACCCCAATTTTCAAGACACACATACATGAATACAAGTGGCTCCATCAGTATAAAATGGAGAGATTAGCATGGACACATACTCTCAAGCAAATCTTGACCTTTAGGTGCGCCTTGAGAATAAGGGTTTTGAACTAGAGAGACAGGCCAACAAAATGGTTTTGTCCTTTATAAAACTTACAGATTTGTTTTAGGTTTTTGGCCAGAAGCATCAGTAGAAAAAACTGTGATGTCAGTATTTATTGGCAGCCATCTCTATAAAAATGTAATATTTCTAAGTGAAACTTTGAAAAATTATAATAGCAAAAACAAAACAATACCAGTGACTGAACTACGTAAAATGTATCAGAATATTTTTTTAGGTTCACAGACAAAACAGAAGCAGAATCTTAACGGGATATGTTGCAGCGCAGGATTTTCCAGCATTCGCTTTCATGTTCAAGATCTCATCTCTCGTGTTCCTCTAATAAGAGGATGAACTTTATGTCAAAACCTAAAATCTCATTTGTGCTAAAAGAAAGTACAGACACCATGCAAATTGTAGCGTATTAAAACAAAGCACAGCATCTCCACTGATAACTATGCTCATATTAGTCCATGAAGGTTTTGCTATGGACTTAATGAGGAGTAAAAACAGATAAAGTCAATACTGCATTAAAGCCATTTATATGATCACTTATTCTGCATTCTTACTGCAGCTCAAATAACCAGGAATTTCTTTGGAGCCAAATGTCTAGTATAGAGGGACACCGATTTACATTAGTGTTTAAAAGCTCTTCGGTTACAGAGTAATTTTTAAATCACATTTATATCAATTATTTACATGCCTTTAGGGGTAAGCCATTTTCAGTTTCTCTGCCTATTCCATTCTTCTTCCTCCTAGTATGTAATAATCAGCAGCACTGCTTTGCTCCAGAACAGTGGAAAAGTAAAAGTGTTCACTCCTGAAGCTCCTTACACTGCATATTCACTGTTCTGGAACAATGCAGTGCTGCTCATCCCATATGCAAACAATGGAGAAGATTAGGAAACATTAAAAAGGAAGGAGAATGAAACAGGCAGAGACACTGCTAATGAATTTTCCTTAGAGGCGAGCAAACAGAAGAAAAAAATTTAACAATAGTTCAAACTATTTTGGGGGTAAGGTTTTTTTTTTTTTGTTTTTTTTTTTTACGGTCTTTAAAATTTACTTTCAGACTAAAGGGACACTGTAATTGAAGAAGTGCATGTTTTTCTTTAAAAACAGCTTCCAAGGTGAATGCAGCAGATATATTTTATTAATATCTTTAAAACAACTATACTAGCAGCCCTACTAAATTCCCCCAACGTGTAAACTTCTAGCGCGTAACGGAGCCCGTTAGACTTATGGCTATTAAATTGGCCTCTTACAGCTATCCGCAAACAATCTGCTGGTTACAGGTAGGAAAACCCTACGGGCTGTTGAAATCGGAACTCCATTTTTGCTAAGCCTTTGATCTGCCAAGCCAGTAAATGTTACGTTCGCAAGTCGCTATTAAATTGCTACACATCCACTGGCGTTCAAACCCGTAAATTGCAAATGGAGGCAAAAAGAGTACGGGTACTAGAGAAGACCCGAAAGGGGGTTAAAGTCCTTTTCATAGCACTGTAAATGCAAATATACACACACTACTGTATTTTAAATTAAAGAGAAAGTGATGTTAGGTATTACAATTAATAGCACAAACTTCTCAAGCTCGCAAATCTGCAATATAAAATACTTTTATTTTTGTTTAATCTCTGTGTTATATCGATCCCGGCAATCAATGTGTTAATACATATAACGGAACTGCCATGGACTAGAATATCATATTTAGTGATTTATTAATATTATGCGGGTCCGATTGCAACTCGTAATTGAAACCCATAAGGCTTTGAAATCGAACCTCCATTTTTCAGTGACATAATGATGATGATCTCTTACCATTGGCTCAGTCTAAACCCGTAACTACGGGTTTGACTAATTAATCATGTTCACGGCCACACATGCCAAGTAGGTAAGAATGGTTTAAGGGGTTTGAATATCGGCCACGTCTGTTGCGGGCTTGGCCAATTTAAATGCTCTGTAACCCTGCCGGATTTCAAACCCGCAGGCTTTGCAGGTGTACCGGTGCTGCTACGGGCTTAGAATTTAATATGGTCCAAAGTCTACTGCTTAAGATCATTTTAACAGTAAATACGTGTCGCATACCTGCGTTTACATACGTGGATGCCTTACATTTTCATAATTTTGAATCGGACAATAAAGTAGAAATCATATTGCAAGTTGTTTCCAGTTATACCTCTGCATGTTACCTGTTAGTGGATATAACAAAAGTCTAGAAGCTGTGCTTGGTTGGATATTTACGAAAACAGAAGAGGCAACCTGCCAGACAAGCTGGATTAAAAGGGACTTTTAAGGGTGTCCTTTTTATAGCATGTTCATATGAAGACCGTGACATCATAATGCTGTTAAGATCAACATTCAAATCTATTGAAAGGCTGCCATAGTGTTTTGAACCTACAGTAGGATTTCACTGAAGTGCAACTAACAATAGGATCATAATCCCAGGTGACAGGCAAATAAAATAAAGCAATGGATATCCACAGCACAGAATATTAGCGTACAAGGGTTATTTTTGCTCTCCATTACCAAGACTGGTTCTGCAAAAGAGCAAATGTTTATATTTGGGAATTCACTGGCGTTGTGGATCTTGGCAAATTAAATGCAAGTTATCTAAATTATTTATTTTATCAAGTATATACTAAATCAAATCGAAAAGTTACAAGCCTAAGAAGAGAACGAAACGGCCCGTTGGCAAACAGTGGTTCCATTTGGGCAAGAGCACCTGGCAATTTATACAATGGCTAAGGCGTAGTGGACATCGCCTATTAAGCCACATAAGTATTAGGTCATTCCATCAGCACGTTGCTTTAGTGATTGATGTGCAAAAAGGAATTTGTCTGTTCTTGCCTTTAAAATTATTTAGAAGGTGTACTCTTGCTCATTGTTTGGTTTTAGTGTATTTTAATAAGTGCTTATATATATATGTCATTATTCATCAATCCTGGGATTAAGCAGTGAACCATATCAGGTTTTGGATTGGTTTGGCAATGTGGCATTGCATATGAGGATTGATTAGAAACCTCCAGTACTTCAAACAATTTTTTGCATTTTTTCCCAATAAGGATATTTATATTAACAATTTTTGGGCACTTTTTTAGTTAGTCACTAGGTAGAGTTTCCGGTCTTAATTATATCACAATCAATTATTTATATTTTTTATATACTAAATCAGATTACTAACTTTTCAAAGTGTTACTGCTGTATATTAATCCCCCCCCCCCCACTAAAACTAAAAGAAGAGCTGTATACACCATAAATCAATATACATAAGTAAGTCGCATCATTTGCTCTATAGATACAGAGATATATTATTCTTATTTTTTAAGCTGCATCTTGTAAGGGATCTCCTAATGATTGCTGAAGCAATGCGTTGTTGTATTTTGGAGAGCAAAATAAACATATTTAATGAGCTGGACTAAAAAAAAAAAAAAAGTTTAAAACCAGAATATTTAGTAAATTACTGATTCTAAAAGCATTGTGGCCTAATCTGAGAAAACCCCATTGTAAGTAAATAGGAATCCTAATTAACGTATAAGAAAGAAGCCACAGTGGAAAGACTTGAGAAGAACTAGGAAACAAACTTACCTTTCCAAAGGAGCCTTGTCCGAGTACCTTCAGGAGCTCAAACTGAGAAGGGTCTGCTTTCTCACAGCCTTCCTTTACATGGTGTGTGATGGCGATCTCATTTATATTTCCTTCATCCTGCACAAAAAAAAAAAATAGGTTTATTAAATATATGCTATAAAAAATAAAAAAAAACACAAAAACAATCACACTATATTCAAAAGGTCCTTTATATTTTTCTTAAAGAGCAAAGTAGCTGCAGGCAAGAAAACAAGTCATAACTGGCATAAAGAGGTGCTAATCGAAAACAACATTTGTAGTATAGGACAAAATCATTATAATCAATTTTTGCTGGCAGTCCAGATGCTCTAGAGTCAGGAGCAGCAGTATATGCATTAAAAAGGTATTAAATAAAGCAATGAAGGGAATACTCATGAATAAGTACAAAAATAAATACCACTTAAAATGTGTATAGTTTGAATGTAAATGAATACTACGGTCCTTTCCTTTTATGAGTGCGCCAGTAAGCCGCCCACACAGGTAGTGGAGGTGAGCATCCACTAGATGTTGCTGACAATAGGTTGTTGCGGATATAGCTTTAGGGTAATGTTTTAAGCTTGGAAATGGTGTACGATCTGAGCAGCGCTTACAGACTGCCTACATTTCGGCAGCGCCGTCTAGCAGCTCCTTGCTGTAAATACTACATAGAAATAAAATATTATCTGCAAAATACTTTCATTGGCACCCCAAAACAAGTAAGTTAAAACTTGCCCTGGGATGGAGAGCTTTAAAATGTCCTGTATATACTTGTTGTAGTGAAGGGTCTTGTGTACCTCAATGAAGCTGTGAGCTATACCATATAGGGTCACCCAAGATGGGCAGGTCATAGCAGAGAGTTCAGACAAATTATGGTCCTCTGGAGAAGGAACTGGCAACCCACTGCAGTATCTTTGCCATGAAAACCTTATGGATTAGCACAGCCAGAGAAAATATGTGCCTAGTGTGATGCTGTCCATAGGGTCACAGAGTCAGACACGACTAAACAACTAGACATGTATACTTGAACTATACTGAACAATAAAGTTGAAGTTTTAACAAAATATTTCTTAACCTCTATCCGAGTCTCTGAGTTCACAAAGAACATAAATAAACATAGGTTACGGACCTGAAACAAAAGCTAGAAGCTATGACTGTCATGCTACAAAGATTTGTAAAGTCTGGGGTGTAGGTGTAAACTCTGGGGCATGCCGTTTAATATATAGGAAAACAAATGCTTCTGCAAGCTAAGGAAATGGATAGCAGAGATGCTCTTATGTCCTGATAAATACCGGGGTTTGCCCTAATGGTGTAACTAGCAAAGAACAGTATTAGCAGCTCTTCAGTTTGTGATTGCAACATTACTCTTGTGCTGCTTTTCCTACAGATACTCCAGTTTTCCCCCCAAAAACGACATTCTTATTCACAATGTGGCAAAGTAGCAGGTGCCTCATTACTGCAAAACGTGTTGCATGCTTGGCTACAGTCGAAAACCACTGGAGAAGTTTCTAACTAAACAATCAGGTTAAAACAGCAATTTCCAGTGTAAAGTTCTCACAAATGATCAACATTTAATCACAATCAATTGAAAAGTTAATTTTGTGCTGAGCTTTTTTTTTGGTTTGTGCAGTGAGGAATAAGTTTAAAGAATACATGGGGAACCCTTTAAAAATAAAAATAGTACTTTAATTGTTTGGAGATTCGGCAACCAGGTTTTGAAATGTATTTACAATTTATGTTAAATTGCATATATATCTAAAATATAAGTATAGTCCAAACAAAATTCCTCATCCCCCCACAATATTCAACATGCTTTTCTGGGGAGAATTATATGTTTATTAACATTATTATGTTTTTTAGACATTCAAATGGAATCACTAATGTACTAGTCTATGTTTGTACAAATTTTATATATATAAATAAAAATAAATAAATAAGAGTGAGATAGCCGTGAATGTCCAGTAATCCAGTGGAATAATCAGAGTATTGCAGTTAATAGCGATACCTTTTTTATTGGACAGACGTATTCATAATAAAGCGACGAGCTGTATAAAGACTATATACAGACATTTACATTTTATTATAATTTTATTTCCATCACTGAATGTTTTTAATCATGTAACGACAACTCTAATTGCTCATAAAACCACAGTTGGTTCCTTAAGTTTATATATTATTTTGTATACCTAAGGTTTAGAAAATATACTTATAGGAAACTATATTTCCCCCCAAAAAGTGCTCAACAGTGAGACAATTTTATCATAAATGTAGGTTAGGAAAAGGAAAAATAAAGCTAAACTTTAATTAAACTTGGACTAACAACGGCGCAAATAAAAACATTGTAAAAAAAACAATTAAAACAAAAATCTCTCTTTGTTTTGAGTGTATTACTTATTTGCAAGCATTTTTTATATTCACAGTAATAGTTTTTTTTTTCCCACTTAAGGATTGCAAACAATACACCATTTTATAATAGCTTTGGGACAGAAGGTATACTTTATAAATGTATGTACTAAGATTGCATGCCATGTCTTTCTAGGTACTTGAAAAACTGTCTTTGTAAATATCCTTTGAAGTCTTTGGTAAGTAGACAAAGGGTGTTGTTTTGACTAAGATGATCACATTCTTATTTAGACAGAAGGAAGTGCAAGTTGCACTAATCTGTTTGATCTCATGGAAGCTTCCCTCCTGTACATCAAGAGAAATGATATGTCACAAGTCACCAAGCTTACAAGACACCAAAGACCTTGAGATTTCTTTAGCCTCGGAAGTACAAGTCATGTGTACTAATTGTATCTATATCTTCCAGCTAACGCCTTTCTTCAATAACAAGACTGCTCAAAATATATTTCATAAACATGCAATAAAATGTAAATGTGTTAAAAATATCTTTCACTTCCCACACTTTTTTTCAGTTCCTAAAGCTATATTAGTTCTTGAGGTTTGATATTATAAAACCTACCAATGTTGTTAAGATATATTAATTTGTTTTTAAAGAACATATCAAAATCTACTTCAGACATTTTAGCCAATGGGGAAAAGCCTTGTATAAATGTTTCAAATGCTGGTATTGAAAGCTTTCAAATAAATTGAGGTAACACTATATTTTCTGAAGTTTCTTAAAAAGTATTAAATACATTAATCTCTGCAGGACAAGTGAAACATTGTCCCACCTTGATATAGGGATTGAGAATAACACGTTATAAAGTGTATTTGGGGAAAAAAACACACCTGTAAAAAGGGACACTGTAGTGCTATGTACACGTTGCATCAAGTACAACAAAGACCCTTGTAGTCCAATCTCAAAGTTACTCATTATTACCCTGTTCCCTCTGCTAGCTCCTACTGGGCCGCCATGTTGGCCTCTGTCCATTCCATCTATGGATGGTCATGGAGACGAGTAGGTAGCAAACTGTCAATCTCCATATTGTATCTTTTAATGCACACAGCAGTTATTATTGGTTTACACAGTCATGGGCTGTCTCAGTCACAGAGTTGTTTTTGAAATTTATATGCCGATTTTATTTTTTACATTTTCAGATTATTGTGTAAAAAAAAGTAGAATAAAAATAGATTAATAGTGTTTAAAAGCTTTTAAAACACAGCAAAAAGTGTCAGATTTATCATTACTGTGTCATTAAATGAACAAGTTCCTATACGAATCACTGGATAAGAAAATACATCAGTTAGTTCTACCTATTTTGCAGATATTAGGGACAATCATTTACTAGACAACTTCTGTTACAGCTTAGCGACACAGTATGTTATTTTCAAAAAACTAAACTTGATCATGTACTTATTTTTTTTTTTAAAGCAAAAAGTAACTTACATTTAGAAACTATTATATGCAACTATTCATCAAGGTTAGTCACTGCTGCCTTGGTTTAGCCATTAGAGGGTGAGGCCTGGTTAGCAGACTACATTTGTAGTGAGTCAGTAGGACCAGCACATTTTCACTGCAGCTTCCTCTGTGTTCATCATCTTCATCCCACTTGTACTAGCAGAAACAAAAGTGCCAGCTCCCACTTTAAGCAGATGAGCTGGTCCCTGGAGGCATCCAAAATACTTTTGTGAGGTTTTTATGTATGAATTGACATCTATATTTCTGGCAGACATGGCTTGCAATGATTGTTGCAAGCTGCCTGCTTCTGAACTTGCACCATGAGAGAGGGTAAGTGTTAATTTCCAAAAACTGTAATCATGCAATAAACAGCTTGGTTTCCATTAGTTACACATCTGACAATGTTCTTAGTTTGGTACATACTTCACAAATATCTTAGGTTTTTCCTACAACAAACTGGTCCTTTAATAAAATAAATGTATATTCTGTTTATTTGTACTTTCTGAAACATCCTGCCTGTTATCAAGTGTAATTCTTTAAAAACGCATATTGTAAATCTGGAATAAAGTGATCCTTAGGTGGGTTTACCCATTCGATTTATAAATTGTCTTCTAATACCAACCAGTTTTTATATAATGGCAGTTCCTATAGGGTAAAGGCAACTATAACTAGAATTCTTGTTGTGTCACCATTCAGTCATGGATTGCAACACATCAGGCACATCTTTATGTCCATGGTCATGCTGATCCACTTGGCTTTCATGGAGATACTGGAGTGGGTTGCCAGTTTCTTCTCCAATGGGCCAGAGAATACAGCTACTGGTATTCCTAGGTGGTCTACCATCTAAGTGCCGACCTGGCCTAACCCATCTTGGCTTCAGGGTGGTCTGCCCTTTTGGTTCCATCGAACCCAGGTCTCAGCAGTGAAAGCACAGAATACGAACCAATGGACCACCAGGTAACCCAAGCTAGAAATGTAACCACATCCAAATGACATTTGCCTCTTCTCAGCTCCTGCAATATGTAGTAAAGGAATCCCTGCCAGACTGTATAATATAGCTAGACATTATTTGAAGTCTCCTGCCAACATTCAGAATGACCTTCAAAAAAACATCCGAGTAACAATAGCATTATTTAAACATTAATAAAACCTATGTTAATAGAAAGAAGCACCTGTATTTCTTGAGATCACCATACTACCAGAAAGCTTTCAAAATCCTATATGTATCAGATAATCTAATAGAAACAAAGAAAAATCTGCATTTACTAATCCCTGGAAATATGTATTAACAGTTACATTTATATGTTACACAGATTACAAAATTCATCTACTGCAAAAGAGCCTTTGTATTCATGGTCTGAGCTTTGGCTTTTGATTATTTTGGGCTCCTGTTGTTTTCAATGAATTCAACAACAATTTCATGAATGACTTTGTGAATGGATACACTGCCTGGCTGTGCATTCCCTTCAGTGGGCACTGCCACCCACGCGGTGATAGCTTTCTGATTTAATGAAATCCACAAACCCTGCTGAGTATCACAGCTTTAATGATGGAGCTGGATACAAGAATGTAGATTAAAGAATGCAGACATTTTCTGGCAAGGTTTTTACTCTAGCGTGACATCAAAAAAGGCACACACACAAAAATCCTGGCCTGAATCCTTGCGTTAAAATGCCTGTGGCTCTCAATAGTTACATTAGTGCCCTTTAATTAGCAAAGCAAACATCTCAAGTGTACAACCTTTAAGAGAACAAAGCAGCAACATCAGTAGAGAAGTAGTTACAAAGATAGAAAGCACTGGTGTTTATGTGCAACATCGATTCAGAAGACACAACAGGAAGCTATGCATATTAAGATTTAAAAAGGTAAATGGAAGTTTCCTGGAATATGAATGCATCCGATAGAAGAGAGTCAGTAGTGCATGAAAAAACTTTTTTTGCATGACAAAAATCCCAAAATAAGCATCAGTAAAACTTAAAGTTTGCAAATTTCTTCAGTTTTCTGACTGTCGATTTCGAGAAGGAATGCCCCTGAAAATGCAAGCTAAATTAGCATAAAATTCATAATTTGTTTGGGCCAATCAGAGACAGGTACACCAGTCTCTGCAGCAACACTTCATGAGATTTGTAGTTTTTGCTTCCATCAAACACCCCTCTCTTAAAATGATGCAACTCAGGTAGTGCTGTTCTGGATCTCTGCACTGTGCTGCAACTGGCTGGAAGTATAGTGTTAAAATATACTTGAATGCAGGTTTGCTATTGGTTAGTACCAGGTGCCTATGTAGGCAGTGCTGGGGGTGTGGAAACCAATAAAAAAAATAAGTTTGTATGTGTATAGAATGACTCAACGTAATGTTTGTTTCTGATATAAGCAGCATGAGTTAGATTAGAAAAAAGGGTAAAAACAGGGACACTTCCATATACCTTTAAATGGACATGAAACAGACACTTATTGAAAAGTTCATTGTAATAGCAGGCATTGTACATGGAGTCCTTTTTAGGGCATGCTCATGTCGAAAAAAATAACATCTTGCCCCCAAAAAGCAACATTTTTGAAGCTCTGTCAGCAGCTGATCAGTTAGTGTCAGGGGCTCCTTCTCCTCACGTCATGTCCCACTCACACAATTTAAAACCATGGTCCTGTTACAGCCAACAAATTCAAATAGTCTCTAAAAAGGTTATATCCAACACTACAAGTATACATACACTAGGCATTGCAGACAAGTGTGTCTTAAAGACCCATCTGTGAGGCGGGCTTTCCTACGACATTATTCCATGTAATATGCTATGTATGAATGTGGGCAAGGTGCAATATAACCAAGTCATTAACTCATTTGTTCATCAAAAGAAAACAACCGTAATCAAAGAAAAATGTAACTTGTGTGCCAGGCTTGATCAATCCCAGTAGCCAAGGCACCCAAAACACTATTTTATACACATATGCCCAATGCCAGCTTCCTAAAATAGCCTGAACGGCTCCTAGATGGTATAACTGGCTGAGATGAACGCACGGCGCACATCTCGTTTTCATGGCACAGTAGACACAATAGGTTTCCATACATACATGAAGTCACTGTGATATCTAATCACTTTGCTGATCTAAGAGCCTCATGGTTTGTAAAGACTGGCTCATGCTAGTCAACTGAACCACGAGACACCATAATTATCTTTTTATGTATGGTTGAAAATTTTACAGAACAATGTGGTTTCTGGTGACCAGAAATAATCAAAGCCAATTGGGACAGTGTGACTAAAAGCCATATCGGTCTTGTGACAAAGAACCACATTACTTCTTTTTCTCAGCACTGATGGGGCTTTATGAGACAGTCACATGCCGCCCATTACATTGGGGGGTTTTATTTTTACAATTTGGTGGTCAAGAAGAATAAAGGAAACAGATTGTTGTACTGTAACCGACTAACACAGAAATAAAAATATAAATGTCATAGGGTAGGTTTTTATTATTGTGAGAACCAAACCGTATATTTTTTCCTGTATATTTATTTATTAAATCTGCCACTCTAAAATGTTGGCTATTAATACATCAGGTTATCCCTACAGGAAGATTGCATTTAGAAAAAGGAAAGACGCATCCGTTACAGATTTACACAGATATCTTGCAAGCCATTCATTGCACAGGAAAGCATGGACTGGGCCATGGATTTGGAGATGTAAATTCCCAATTATTTGTGTTTTTTTGTTTACTTACAGATGGCAGGGCCCACAAGCAGGTAATGGATATACAATTGCCTCCTCTTTAGGTAGAGATCCATCCATCTATCTATCCATACATAATGAATACTATATTCTAATTAGGCTAGAAAAGTATCCAAATTCCTTGAATCAAAATTGTCACAAAATAAGCATTTCCTTGCTCTGGCAAAAGGTGACTCATTCACTGGCTTAGTCATTTTGATTGACTCAAGTGCCCTAAAAATAATAGTAATAACCCTAAAAATAACCATCCAAAACAGTGAGATTCAGAAAGATCTTACCCATTTTAGTTTTGGAATGACATTTTTTATAACCAATAAAACCTATCCGCATACAGACAAGTAAGAAACAAATAAACCCAATGTCACTGCAATCATCCAGGCCGTGGTAGTAGTAAAGGTCACTATAATATTTTCAGCTTATTGGGATGAACCAGTCCTTTAGTGATAAAACTTGCACTGAAATCTTTGGTTTTCCCAACCGTCTTTAAGATGGGGCTCCACTCATCTTGTTCAAACTGCGGCAGGAAGTGCAGTATACATGCCCTATCAGTAAAGCTGTGCAATAAGGAGACAACTGCAGGGAAGTGATCAGTAGGCTTTGCCACAGTTTTGGATCAGTAACAGTTTCAGTCACTGAATAAAAGTGAAAAGACTTCCGAAAATTAGTATTAAAAGAAAATAAAATAATTTAGTAAAATGCTAAAGAGCAAGCATAACATTAATTTTTTGCGTTCCGTTGTTTCCGACTCAGTGACCTCATGGACCGTAACGCACCATGCACATCTTTATGTCCATGGTCAGGCCGATCTACTTTGTTTTCATGGCAGTGATAGTGGAGTGGCATGCCAGTTCCTTCACCAATGGGCCACAGCATACAGTTCCTGGTATTTCCAGGTGGTCTCCCATCCATGTACTGACCAGGCCCAACACTGCATGGCTTCATGGTGGTGAAACCTCTTGGTTCCCTGACTGGAATCAAACCCAGATCGCAGTGGTGAAAGCACAGAATCCTAACCACTGGACCACCAGGGAACCCCTAATAGTCATGCTATAAAAAAAAGTGTCTGCTAAAACAAAATATACTTTATATACCGTACGAAGAGAAAACAAGAAAATAGGGTACACCTTTAAGATAATGACATCAGTTGAAGATTTGAATTTTTCATAAACAACATAGATAGTGTCCTCGGTGTGAACTATAATGTTTGGTCTAGGCTAAAGAAACCTCTCCTCAAAGCTCCCCAGACTGGTCAGGTTTTTGATTTAACCATGCATGAAGAAAGGTGAGGCAATTCGTATTCAACCTCTAATTATATCACCTGTTTTCCTACTGTTAAATCAAAAGCCTGACCTGTCTGGGGAGCCTTGAGGAGAGGTTTGGGGACCAATGCTTTTTTACCAACACATTTTAATTTGGAAATGGTAGAGTATTGCATCCAATCTCTCCATGCTTTTTATATAGAACTGATAGTTTGTGTTGGAGTAATCACAGGGTAGCATGGAGGAAACCCAGCAGCTTCAATCTCAAGCAGGTTATCAATAGTTTACTGGAATAAAAACTATATATGTAGAGGTGAAAGAAAATATATATTACATTGAGTGGACCAGTGTGACCAACCTCACTTTTTTATATCTCAGCAGGTGATTATCAGTTTCCCAAGGTTTCATTTTGTTTTTCGAATATCAATTTATAAAGAAATATTTGTGCTATTTAGGAAACTCATTTAAATGATATAACTCATTCTGCCTTGAAAAAAATGATTAGTCAGAAGTTGGTTGCTGATGCCCTTCCTGGAAACTAAACTAGGCCCAAGATTATGATTAAGTGTAAAGTCAGAATGAGACTCAAGACTTTCCAGTACTAAACCCATCACAGGGACTGGATCTCATACTAGTCACAGGACAAACAAGAAATATACCTCATTAGGTCCAAATACAAAGCAATATGATAAGGTGGAAGGTACTCAAGAACACCTTTTTAAATAACATGTGGATGTACTGATAAGTGACTATTTATAAGGAGGACTAATGTTAGCAAAACTGCTTTAAAAGATCTTAAAATTAAAAAAATGTTTAGAAATGTTAGACTTTCAATTTAAAAACAAGTATTTCAATTTTGTGTCACAAATGTAAAGAATATCATTTAAAAAAAGGTATATCTAAGTTTCCCTGTTTTTACCTTTTTCTAATTGGACACATGTTGCTTATATCAGAAACACACATTACATGTAGTCATTATATACACATATAAATTAATTTTATTTGTTAATTTTATATGTTTTAAATAAAAAATGTATACCCCCAGAACTGGGTATGATTTTAACCCTTTACTAAGGTTCAAGCCAGGAGCAGCTCAATTAAGAAATGTACACATCAGGACTACACATCCCATGATTCCTTCCTGCACAAACTGCTATCACAGATTGGTATAATTCAAATGTATTAGCCACCTGTGATTGGCCAAAACAAATTATTAATTTTATGCAAATTTTAGCATTGATTTGTAAGTGTGTTAACTCACAAAAGCAACTGCTTGCAAACATCAGGTTGAGTTTGTTAATGTTTATGTTTGTATTTTTTCCCATACAAAAATAAAATAAAATGGTTTTCATACACTACCGATTCTCCTCTATCGGATGCATTCATAATCCAGGAGACTTAGATATGCCTTTAAGGCTCTAAATCCTGTATATAACATTTCACTGTCAAGTGCCCAGAAATGTGTGATCTTCACTTGCTACATATCACATAATAGTTGTCAAACTACGAATAGTCATCACGCTTTGCGAGCTCGCAAGAACTGCATCCCTCACGAAGCGAGGGACGCATTTTGGTCCGCAAATGCGGACCCTCGCAAATCGAGGGGGTGCATTTGTGGAAGGTGGAGGCTCCAACGTCAGCTGCAATGCGAGGGGCCACATTTGCGAAGGTGGAGGCTCTACGGCGCCTCGCAAGCGGCACTTTACCAAAATACATCTAACACGCAATCACTATATACGGACTTACACACAAAAATACGAACCGCGGTACTTCGAATGGAAAATTTACGAACTTAGCATAAAAAAAACGACGCGGGACTTTAAAAAAAAAAAACATTACAACCTCGCAAAAATACAAGCTTAAAGGCCGAACCGCGCGCACCTGAAAAGCTGCTTATGTTATACTGAAGTATTTGCTTATTAAACCAAAAAAGTAGGAGGAGGTGGTTACTTTTTTGATCAAAATGTAATGGCACAAGTATACACATTAGTATGAATAAAAAGGAGGCCTCTTATTCTTTGTTAAGAGATATAACTTGAATTCTTCTTTCCTAAGCAAATTAATATTTTAAACTTTATAATCCCATTTAACCAATAATCCTATGTGGTACCAGGGACATAAATGTTTTTATATATGATCTAGCACAGCTCCACTAAAGGCTGGCACCATAACAGTGAGACCACCACAATGTTCTGGGCACTTCAGGCTCCTTGTACTTTCAGCTTCTTCCAATAAAGTTATTCAAACATGAACTTTTCTAAAAGATACAACAATTTGGGTAAAAACAATCGTAATTTAAAGCTATTTAATATTTCCCTTACTTTAAGTAATAGCCTACATGTGATTGTGTAAATATTATATTATTTGCTTAGTAAAAGGAGGGAAATAAAAATCGCCAAACAATGCGATGAGGCAATATTAGGCAAAGCCTATGAGTCACCCATAGTAACTAATAGTACTAGTTTAGAAGGCATGAAAGTAAAATCCTAAATGTAAAAGTTTTATATAATAAAGCAGAGTTGTAAGTGACTGTACCATCAATAAGAGGGTCCTTAAGCAGTTGTCCCTGCCACCTTAGTAATCAATTATCATACAGGTGGTCCATGCAATCATGCAATAAAATAGATTATATCATGGGTGAGCAATTAACTTCCCAAAGGGGATGGGAATGTTGTGGTGGGCGAACCATAGGCTGAATTCAATTCTGCTCAATATTAAATTTTAAAACTTTATTTTATTTTCTCAGTGCCAGGAGCAGTATCTACAGCATGCTATCCATCCCAGTTAGTCCCAACACCGCTTGCTCACAAATAGCCCACTTTTACAAGTGGCAGTATTTTTTTGTCCAGGATACGAGTTCGTATCCAACTGTAGCGGACCTAATGTGGCCCAGCGGGCCGCATAATACCCAGGTCTGAATTATAATACATGGTTGGTAAATAAAAAGGCTACTCCAAAATGTCATTAAAGTTTATCAATCTTCAAATGGTTTGCGGTTAACATCCCTACATTACAGTGCTATAAGACCAGTGGTTCTCAATGTTTTTGGCCTGGGGGACAGCTGCTCACCTTTCAATGCTCATGGGGACCAGCTGTGAGACTCAGAACATATTTAACAGGGTGATACTTCATGTGACTTACTGAATCATCATCATCAACATCATGAACAGAGTAAAAATGAACAGATTAATGGTGATGGTTTGTATAAATTATTAGGCTCTTCATCTCGGAGGACCAGCAGATAAGGTCCCTGGGACTAACACCAGTCCTGGGATCAGTTCTTGAAGAACTACTGCTATAGAGTAGTACTCAAACTTTAGAACAGAAGTTGTTAGCAAGAAAACAGTGCTACTAATTTAAGAGTTTGAAAGCGTGGGAGAACTTGCAGCAACGTCTCTGCGTAACTCAGAAGCCATCATAACTAATTTTATAAAAAAATGTTGAAAGGGAGATGTTGTAGCTAAAGATTGCAGGTGCATAACACCTAAGCTGATTGCCTCGGACCTGTGCGCATAATATTTTTGCACCGTAAGTTATGAGTAAGGACATAAAAATGTATTCATTTGTTCAGAAAATAAAAATATACTTACTAACCATAAAAAATAAGTTTCAAAGATTGTTTTGATCTCATACCAAATGTATAAGATTTGGAAAAATAATCAGAAAACCACAACTGCAAAAATGTTCGCAAAAGACTGGTAATGTTTATTGTTTTTACAAATGGCTGAAGTTATTTTTTTTTTTTATAAACGCGACAATCTAGCTGATAACATTCATAAAAACCAGCGTGGTGCAAATATACTGTCAAAAAAAGGCTAAAGCAGAAACTAAAAAACTGTCAAGTATCACCACAAAAAGACTTCTATAAAAAAAAAGTTCACACACAAAAAGTGTCATCTTTACCTGTAGAAGCAGCTAATCTGCATTACTATTAAATATAAAGCTGGTTTCTACTTTGATAATACAGAGCACATTATTTGAATTTAGAAAGCAAAAATACATACAATATCATCCATTTACAAGTCTTAACTTGTTGTCAGCCACTTTATATACCTTATTCTTATAAATCTGAGACAAAAGAACTAAACTTTAGAAACATGAATATTTGAAGTACGTAGGAAACAAGCAACTCTCTGGCATATAAAACAAGTAATGTAAGTGCCCAACTTATTGCAGAGTTTACAAAGCAAACACACACACCTCGCACCGGGAAAAAGATTAGTGTATATGAAAATATGTATTTAATAAAAGCTTACCCGTAAAGAACGTATTCGGAGACCCCAGAACCTCAACATGACTATGAAACCATAATGTTAAGTCTTTCCTGCACAGACATCTGACAAGTCAAAAAGGAAGGCCAAACCCCTGAAGTTCTTGCTGCTACCAGCTGTTCCGGCAATTAGAAAATTTCCTGTGACGGGAGAGTCAGAGATTGCTAGCAAAGGAGGCCTGGCCTGATCCTTTTCCTTTGACAAAAAAAAAAAAAAACCCTCACCACACAGGACTAACATAGCAGCTCCTAGCAGGAAGCTGGAAGAGGCGATGGCTGACAGGGAAATACGCTCACAGATGCTATCTGTACCATTCTCATGAAGAAATGAGGAGGTACATTATATCACAAGGCTGATATTAAGCAAATGAGACAGCCATTAGTTCCATAAGGAGCAGACCGCTGTAATATGATGCACAACGTGCTTTAGATAATTATCTAGTCACGCTGGAGAGAGAGACACAAAAATAGCAGAAAGAGGAAGACACATTGGAAATAGATTTGGCTCCAATGTTTATATCATATGCAACCTAGAGAGCTAAAGCGGAGCAGAAACATTGTAATGTGCGTCTTGTAGGAATATTATCATCCTATGCTTGGGATCCAGGAAGGTTTTATTTGTTCAAGTTGTTAGCAATACAACCAGTATTTGGAAACAAAATAAATCAATGTAGCGCTTCATACTTATTAGGTTAATGTTTTGGACTTGAATAGGTCTGCTCCTCAAGAGCCGGCTGTCAGGTGTCTTGACAGGAATCTTTATATGGTGCCCTGATAACTGTTTTAATGCCCTTATTCCCTGCAATGCCTATTGTTGTCAAACCTACACACAAAAAAAGGACAGTTTTATGGACTGATGCTTTATTGCCCCTAGACACCTAACAAGGGGTGGAGAAAACCATATCTGCTGAGAGTTTCAATTCAAAAATTCTAAATTAGTAAGTTGATTTTTTTTAACTTATCCTTTGTGTTTATGTATTATTTGTTTGACCTGTATGTAGAAAAACAAACAGTACATAAATATGGATTATATTGCTAATCAGTTACTAAACAAAGAGATTGTGCCCGATTGTTTGGCCATAACAGTTGCCAACTGAATTCCTTTATCATATAAGCAATAAGAGATTATCTGAATAATAATAATGATAATAATAATAGTAATAATTATACTCATTCTTTTTTTTATTTCAACAGTATCCAAACTAAACATCTACCAACAAATGCTGCTTGCTACCTTCATTTTAACTCAGTCCTGGAGGGCCATACACAGGCTTGGATTTGAGGATTTCCTTTCTGTGCACAGGTCAATCAGGATGACTGAAGAAGCGATAGTCTGACCTGTACACAGCAGGGATATCCTGAAATACTGGCCTGTTTGTGTCCCTCCAGGACCAAACCTGCCCACCCGTTTTAACTCATACCTCTCCACTATTACATTTTATATTGTAGAGCAAGTCTTGCAAACAGTAGAAAAATCACTTAAAAACATCAAGCTAAGGGAATCAATATTAGAAGACACATTAAGTAGGAGTAAAAGAGTTTTCTTATTACTGCAGTAGTATCACAAAGTGAATCCCGAGTAAGAAATTAAAGTGGAGAGCATAACCACTCTTGGCAAAAGTAGGTCTTATGGGAACAATTATACTCTGTAAATAGGGGATACTTATAGGCCATGTGCAAAGGAGTGGAAATGCATCTTGGCTTTTAAGAAGTTTGGCAAACCATCTAAATAAGAGACACAGAAACGGGAAACAAAAATACACTGCCCCACCCAAGACGTAGCAGATGGGGAGGTGGTGCAAATGATTCAGGCTAACTCATCCTATCACCTCAAATTATTATTATCATACAATCACCAAGAAAAATGGCCTCATAGAAGGGTTTTATGTTCAAGAATACCAGAAAATAGACAAACATTTGGATGACAAGCAACATAACCGACTAAATATAATTATTGTCCATTTAAAGCTTAATCACTAGCTATGAATAGAGCTTTACCTAACAAATCCGGAAGACGGAGGGAACAAAAACACCAAAGTAATGTACTTATAGCACTTTAATTGGAAAAAATACTGTAACAGCTATTGCTCAAAGTTAGATTTCTTTCCCCACAAAAATGATATTCATATTTCACAAATACAAAACTTTTAAAAAGAAAAACAACATTATAAAAACATAACATTAACAAGTTATTATTTATTTTAAAAGTACAAATCATTGGCAAAAGTCTACATAATCTAATGAGTTAAATAAGAATTGAGCTTATTGTGAAACAAAGCAACTCTAAGAAAAAAATAAAATTACATTTTACTAGATTTGTTCCATTCACATCATGAAATCTAATTTTTGCAGGAATAAGCTACACTGTGGAGTGCATTTCCCCCCACTCCAAAGATGAGATCTCCTTGCAGCACATTGTATATGATTTATTACATTTTCTGTGTTTTTTTTTTATTGGCATTTGCACAAATAAACAGTAACATCTGAAATACACACAACATACTGCAGAACTTCTTGACCAATCTTATGATACATGGCTCCTAAAATGATACTCCTAGTACAAAACCTTTTTTGGTAATCTTGCACTCCTAACATTTTTGTAATCATTCTACATGTTGTATATGTATACACTGTTTTCTGGCTCCTAATAATTTCCAAAGGCTCCTCATACACCTGACTAGGCTATGAATTTGTCAACCCCCGATTCAACAAATATTAAAACTATATTCTGCTATATTATGATATCATCTATCATCATATGTAAGGTGTGGATTTTTATTGTTGGCTTAGCACTGGTGTAGAAAAATAAATATATATGTAGTGTTTTCAAAGAAGAATAGAACAACCAAGCCCGTGAGTTACAGAACCAGAGAAAGGAAAGCCACTTCAAGACCTTACAGTAAGAGAAGCTGGACTGGTGCTTTATGGGATGCCAGTGAGGGCAGTATAGGCACACAGATTGGCTTATTGCCCACATACACTCCAGATGGAAGCGAAGGGATTATTAAGAGAAAGCGGACGACTGAGATCCATCTACTGCATCTAAATTACAGTCCCTGGTCTAAGGAGCCACTACACTTTATATTTCACTAACTTTTGCTAATTCCATATCTATCTACATACACCACACATCCTAACCTAAGAACATTTAGTTGGTTTGGTCATACATATGTCCTACAAAACATGTTTACACACACACACATATATAAATATATATATATATACAGGGTAACTTCCCATAGGCTAAAAGGCATCTACACAGAAGTAGAATATCTTTGGGGATATATTCTGTCAAGCACAGTGCACTCTAAGGATAAAAGGAAGAAGGAACAAGGAAGGACATTGGTATCGTATTCTCTTTGTCTTTTCTAGCCTGTTTCAGTGGCATATGTATCCGCCCTCTCCACTGGCAATGTGGTAAGAACCCGCGAGATTACCTGTTAGAGGGGGAGATCTATACCTAAGCAGATTGTACTCTTCAGAACTGTGCTCATTTAGAGCCGTACTATTTAAGCTGTTCTGTACTAATACACAACTGAATCAATCACCCGTCTTATTTAAGACTTGAGGAAATGCCCCACAAAGAAGTAACTTCCTAACCTACTTGTACAGTACCCTAAATAAGTGGCTTTTCAAACTGGACTAAATTGGATGTATTGCAAAGTATTGCAAAATATTTGAATAGCCTGCCAAAACTGGATGCATCGCAACTTTGCCACGCATTGCAACTATACCATGTTATGCACTCTATGTACTTGATATACGGGTTTATGGCACTTATAGGACCTATTTAAAGCACCTATAGGATTGCTTTGCACACAGCAAGCACCTGAACTTAGTGACTTGCAGTACCTGCTATCAACATCGGATATATTTATTATATACCCCCAACATCACTACCTCAAAGATCCTAGAA